>VUQH01007297.1:7328-25714 GCA_015106775.1 Etroplus canarensis | reverse complement strand
TAAGGTGAGAAGGAGGCAGATGATCCGCTGTGGCGACCCCTAATGGGAGCAGCCGAAAGAAGAAGAAGAACGTATTGTTAGTATGGTATGATGTAACAAGCTGCGCATAGAAAATGCAGCAGAGAATCTATACCACATTTGAAGTGTACTGTAAATGCTTCCAGTTAATTTTAAACCAAAACTTTGAAAACAACCTGGTCTGGACCAGTTTATGTGTTCAGCATAAATTACCATGGTGATATAGCCAGATTTAAACAGAGCCACCTTTGTGGCACTGAAAACTCTGACTTTAAGCTCAACATAGCTCACTAATTAATTAATCTTAATAAGCTTTATAGTATACCACTCTGATACAGCAACTTGTATCAGAACTCTGTCTGGCTTACAGTAACAATGCTTACATGTTGATGTTTTGTAAAGAAAGAAATTTGTGAGCTGATCATGTCTCTAGTACAGAAGTATGGAAAATGACCAAAACTCACTAGGATGGAATATCCTACAAACTTTGATGTTATTCCTTCAAATGGATATTAAGATATGTTATTGAATACATGAAAACTTTGACCAACTGGTGGCACTAGAGTGGAAAAAATCAGAAGATCATCAGATTCCTTAAACTTAATTTTCTAGGGATTTTAAATATCTCTACTAAATTTTACGGAAAGTGCACCTTCGGCTGCTCTCTTGTATTTTCCCAAGAGGTCACCACAGCTGATGAATTCTCATGAACAGTGTAAAATATAAGAAGTTACCTCCAAAAATTTAAGTCCAACAGCATGTAAGGTGATAAGTTACAAACCTATTTTGTTGTGAGTGAGCAATACCCAAATTAGGTAGTACAACTAACAGACAGGATTTTATTATATGCAGTGCAGCCATGAATATTTCTAAGCATTACCTGACTAAATTTCAATGGTCCTACACAGTCAGCTTGAACATTAAATGGTCTTTGCCAGATCCCTAGTACAAAGTCTCTGTGCAGACTGTGCCATTTTGCAATGATGTGGGAATAGCACAGGTAATAGCCCGGTAAATTTACAGTGAATAGCTGTCCTGTGTCCTGCCTCCTGGATGCTCTACTCATGCAGTAAACTGATCTAATCTAATCTGGGTATTGCCAGTATTGAGAATGGTCTGACCTGGACTAGCTCCTGTTCTGTAGAGAACCTTTGGACACTCTCCTGACCTTCATGTTCATGTGAGTTTATGTATTAACCAGCTACAAAGGTTAAGTCATGAACTTCAGTTAATGTAATGAATTTAGCTGAGTTGACTCAAAAATAAATCAGCTTTGAAAAGCTGAGTGTTTTTTTTTCTTTTTTAAGATAAAAGAGTAGTTGCAAAATATTAAATTTACATGTTGAGATGGAGATCTCAGTTTTTGTTGTGGCACTTTGGAACACTTCCTTAATGACCAATTAACTCTCAATAAGCATTGTCTGGAAGTCATTAATCACTACAGGAGTCTCAGTCATGGTGGCTAAAATGTAACACTGTTCCACACAAAAACAAAAATTGTGTATGCAGGCAAAAAAGGGACTAAAACAGAAAACTGAGTTTGGACAACCCTACTTCCTCAGCACTGAAGTGAAAGTAAGATTAGATATTTTAGCATGCCTCTGGGCTTGTACTTTTACCCTCCAAAATGTATTCCCATGGAATGTATTTCGCTCTAGATATTTTTTGCAATGTGGATGCATTTAGAAACCACAGCAACTCAGCAATGAAGTGGCTGACGATGTAAAGTTACACAATGGGGTCGTCGAGTGCTAACGAGTGTATAAACATATGCTCTGCTGACTCAGTGTCTGCAGAGTTCCAAACCTCATCTGGTATTAACTTCAGCACAAATACTGTGCACCAGTAGTTCTACTGTCGATAGCTGAGCAGCTGCATATAAACCTTAATGCTTCAGTTTGCCAAGACAGTTTGGACAATTCAATGCTTCTAACTTTATGGGAACCGTTTGGGGAAGGCCCTTTTTTTTCTAGCATCACTATAGTCCAGTGCTCGAAGCAAGGTCCATAAAGGCATGCTTAAATGAGTTTGGTGTGGAAGAACTTGACTGGCCTGCACAGAGTCCTGACCTCAACCCCACTGAACACTTTTGGGATGAACGAAAACGGAAATTGCTCACCAGGCCCTCTCACCCAATATTAGTGTCTGACTTCACAAATGCTCTTCTGGATGAATGGGCAAAAATTCCCACAGACACACTCCAAAATCTTATAGAAAGTCTTCCCAGAAGAGTGGAAGCTGTTATAGATACAAAGGGGAAGGAACTACATGTTTATTGCCAATGGATTTTAAATGGGATACCATAAAAGCTCCTGTAGGTCTGTGTAGGTGCCCCAATTCCTTTATCCATATTGTATATATAGCTAGAAAGTTAGCATCATCATCAGTTTTTAACAGAAAAAAACTATCACACACGACATGAAGTAGCATGCAAGTATGGCTATATATTGGGTAAGGGAGCCAATGGTGCAAGTACAAACTGTATTTCTCCTCTGTGGTTGGTCCAGTCATTCTAAAGCTCACCCTGCAGAATACTGATGTCGCTTTACACACATATATTTGCAGTCTGCACAACATACACACGCTCCTTGGGGCCCTCTGATCACATTTCCAGTCCTGCTGTTGCGCACACAAACACAGAGACACATGAACAGACTCCCAAGAACACACACACAGGAAGATGCACACAGAAATGCGAATAAATAAACGAATACACATATAGAAATGAAAGAAAATGTGCAGGAATACACACGCACAAATCCACAAGCAGAAAGGACAAAATGTGCACAAACAAAAACACAGTTTGACACAAAGCCAAAAATACACAAGTCACACATACAAAGCCATGCACTGAGGCAGACACACATATCACAGTCACACTTCCTCACTGTGCAGTGTTCACAGCTGAGAAAACAGATTGGGCTTGTTTGTTTGTTGGGTCTCCTCTCCATGTTTGTTTGCTGTGCTTCAGCCAATGGAAAACTAGCATCTTGAGGATCATTAAGTGGCTAAAGAGGGCTCTTCTGATTGGCTCAATGCACCTCCCCAGTGTGTAATCTTTGTGCTTGTCAGTGTCCGTGTTAATATGCGTAAACATGTGTTTGAATTGGTGTTTGGATGCACGCATGAATGCTCAAGCAGTTTGGGGCATGGTTTGATGAATCCTTGACAGACAGGCACAAAAGCCGACATGATTGGTTGTGTTTTGGTGAAGGCAGGTGCCGCCATTCAATCTTTCATGCCACCTCACAATACATCACCACTTCCTGTAAATAGGCTGACAGGAAGATCCTCCTCGACTGGGTGCAGACAAAATATTTTGCTGCCAGCATGTCGGGTTTTAGCCAGAATGGGAGCCCTTCTCCATTTAACAAGCCAAGCTGTGATTGAATAACATTTCTGCAGAGGATATGAATTTCTAGGCAATTGAATGAGAGTAATGTAAGTCATGGTGAACAGTGCCGGTTTGGTTCCAGGGCTATTACAAAGCTTTGCGTTATATTAGATGTCATTAGTGGGGATTGGTGGGGAGAACAGGGTGTGTAACAGCAGTGGTGGAGATTAAGACATCCCACTGCAGATGATGATTGCTTTTGTCAGTCCTCCCTGTTCAAGCCCCCACACCTCCACACTGCCTCTTTGTATTTTCATCTCTCATTTACTTGTGCAAGACTCAGCCACTCTTTTCTTCTCCATCCCATCTCATTTGCTTTTTTCCCTGCACCGCTTTTTCCCCCCTTCTTTCTTTCCCTCTCTTCTCCCTCGCTTCTCATACTGAGAATTGTCAAGGAACAGCTCATCACACAGAGACATCCATCCAAATGGATGGCTTTGTCAAAACAAACTGAGACAAACATTCTCCCTGAACAAAAAGAAACCACAGCTTGAGCAGCAACACCTCTGATATTTTTCAGGCCTCTGGCTGTGCTAACAACAAAATAGGTGTTGTTTGTGTGTTTGGAACATTTCACTACTTTGCCCCTGTCTGTGCTGTTGTGGTCCGTGCCAAGATACCAACAGGATACTCATGGCCTGTTGGCAGACAAGAAACAGAATATTTGCAGATTAATCGAAGTTGCCAATTAACAAAGTCGAGGCTGCTGCTGGTAGTGAGGTTTTTTTTTTGGTTTGGTTTTTTTTTTTCTGTGCAGACAGTCTGCAGAGTTTAATATAAATTAAGCCAGCACTCTTGTCAGACTTACTTTAGCCACATATGGAATATTCATTTAAGCTCATATGTGGCACTGATCCTAATGATTCCTCCCTTCTTTTGTTTTTGAATATTTATAGCTGCGTGCACATGCAGTGGACATGAACGGGAACCAGGTGGAGAATCCAATCGATCTATACATCTATGTGATCGACATGAACGACAATAGACCTGAGTTTCAAAACCAGGTGTACAATGGCTCTGTGGCGGAAGGGTCCAAACCAGGTAATATTTCTTTCCACTTGTAATGACATTACGAATGTTAAGTACGGGTTAATGTGAAAATTGTGCTCCAACCATAATGTAATTCATAAAAAAATGCCAACATATTGTTCTTTGTCATTGTTGACATGATTTGGCCAAACTTGGACAAAGAGTCAAAAATAAGATGTGGAGAAAGACTTGATTTATAGTATGAAACAGGTGAAAGAGATGTTTTTTTTGTGCTGTGAAATTAAGTGGAAGAAAATTATTGTAGCTTGATCACAATAAGGTCAGCCGCTGAATCAGCAGCTCCTTTGTTAATAGCAAATACGATGCCTTAATTTATTCTCTGAGTCATATCTTCATCAAATTTGAATACACAGACGTGTGTAGCATAATATACAAGGTTTTTGACTTCAGTGCAACTTATGTGATTTGATGAAATTAATCTTGAGTTTTCATTGCAGAAAAATGTTGGTAAATCTGCTTAGAAATCATAGGAAAACTCATACCTTTTTAAGAATCAAATTGTTAACCAGGAGCTCCCTAGTAACAGGGAGCAACACAGCTTTAGTGAACGCTACAGAAACTATGCCTTATACTCCTTTGGATGTTTGTAAATTATCAGGCTTACTTATCATTATAATGCCTCTGCTGTGGAAGCATTATGTTTTCAGGTTGTCTGCACATCCATCCATTCACTGCAAATTTTTTTAGGACCACAGGAGCTGACTTGTTTGCTGGATCTTTATCAAACATTGTGTGGTTAATACCTATGATGGGTAGAAGATCTGTAGAAGATCTGATAACATTTATGGGGGGGTCTCAGCTTAGGGCCCTGTCGCACCATGACAATTTAACAAGTGTATGCTGACACATCCAAATTCCTCTAAAACGCTGGCATATGCAGAACAAGAATGTTATATGGACCTATACATAAAGTATTACCAACATATATAGACCATAATACCAATGAATGCTTACATATTATTGCTGGAATTCACAAATTGAAGTCCATTTATACCACTTCCCTTAAACGCAGAACATACGCAATTATATGGTAGCTGTGCGTTAGGAACACATTCAGTACGACTGGAACACGTCAAATCCATCTACAAATGTCAGTCCGTTGGAGGTAAGTTTGATATATATTACACATATGTTAAAAACATGTTGCTCATAGGTTATTAATACATTTTGGATACACTAGACATTATCTCCTCTTATTTCGACATATGAGTAACGTGAGTCTCCGTATGTATTAAGTACATGCAACATATGGTCCTTATGTGGGATGTGTGAGCCATACGCTGGCAAACATCGGAGATTTTGTGCATGCTCAAAATTTTCCAGCAACCTCGCCATACTACAACATATACTCTTAACTTTTACAAAACTGACGTAAGCCAATGTATTTGCAGATTTTTTCTTAATGTAGGCATACGCTTGTTAAATCATCAAGGTGTGACAGGGGCTTTAAGGTTGCATAAAGTCATTAAATACATTTTTACCATAGCAGGAGCTTACTGAGCTGCTGGATCCTAGCCAAATATTGTCTTGTATATTGTATACTTAATTTCTATAATGGGTAGAAAAACTGATAAAATTTGTGAGGCTGTGGGGTCAAAGGTCACGGTCACATGAGGTGATCATTGAAAATATCACTTCCACCATCAGAGCGGAGTGTGCTGCTGGATCATTGCTTGTAAGGTTAATCACCCATCATGGTGATTTGTCTGCTTCAACAGAACAAGGTGTGAGCAAAAGGTTTTGCCCCTTATTTCCAATTTTTAAAAAAAATAATTTTCCCACCATTATCAAGTCTCCACCTTCAGAGATTTTTGGCCATTCAAACACACAAAATCACTCACCAGATGAGGCTCCCTCCAACTTTATCCTCTCCCTCAAAATGAAATAAAAGTTACAGGGTCATTTCTTGAAACAGAGGAGGAGATCCAGTGAGCACTGTAAATGCAAGCAGTCAGATCAGGGCTTCCAGGGAGTCATCCAAGTGTAGCTAGAGCACTGCAACACTCAGTGCATAGATGGTGTCCACATTTTTATGCAATATGTCTTTCTGCTTGAATGGAGAGAGACTGATAACTTCAGACCACACCTTGTCGGTCTAGTTAAGTGGTTAGCAGCTTAGTATCAAAGTAAATACCTTTATTATTATTTATTTATTATTTATTAAAGAGTATAAAACAGACAAAACCCTCTGTAGATGTGGTGCTTTAAATCTATAGCTATAAACTACAACCTGTGAGTGGACATGGAAACTTCTCAAATTATTATTGTTGAGCTACTCACAGGTTTTTTTTTCTTTAAAATTTTTTTAAATGAAAAATTCTTAACTTAATGCAGTATCGAACAACCTTATTACATTTGCACTTGTCCCACCTACAGTACAAGCTCAACAGAAAAGTGAATATCGTGACTATAGAACTGAGCTGAAAACGCTTTTGCCTTTTGGTATAGAAGGACTCTGTACACTTTGTGTTCAGGCCTAGTGGTCTGAGTCATATTGAAAGCTATAAAATACTTATGAATAGAAGGCTGTAATCACTTAATAACCACTTAACACAACAATTTTAATCACTGCATGGAAAATCACTGCTTCCACTGGCACTTTGTATCTTCATACTGTGCTCTGCACAAGATGACTTACTATAATGTATAGCCTCTGGTTGTTTAAAGATCCATAATGAATTTGCCTTTACATTCAACCAGTCAACTGATGATTTTGTCCTCCAGAAAAGATTTATGCTTCGCTGTGATTCTTGACATTTTCTTTTGGTTTAGACAAGATCAAGGTCATGAAATATTTGTGTTACAGTATCTTGGCTGGATGCATCATTATCAGATTCTACAGAGCATGGAGAGATGCGGAGCTTCTCTCAGAATCAAGGAACTGAGTTGTGGTCAGTGCGAAACCAGAGACAAGAGTAGAATGTACAAGTAGCTCTCATGTCTCGACTGGAAGAACTCTTGTTCTAACAATCAGACCCCGAGGACCCATGTTTGTCTTCACAGCGTTCAGATATTGTTCTGTTGCAAGTTTAATCTCAAGGGGATTTGTAAACAATATAGGAAAGCATGTTGCGCATGTGTATGTGCTGGATTGTGTGTGTGTGTGTGTGTGTGTGTGTGTGTGTGTGAACACTGGTTACTCCTCAGTGGAGCATGGTTCTATATACAGAGCTCCTAATTAGTGAGGGTAACCAGACATTCCAAAAGCTACTTTCTTTGTTTTTCACTCTGATACTCTCTGTGTAGTTAAAAAATGAAAGAATGCAGTGACAGAAGTGTTTGAATTCAATTTTGCATTAAAGCAGGATGAAATCTGTGATACCAGTTAACAACAAAAACATTGCACTCTGTACAGTGTAATTGCTCTACCCTTCATTAAGCAATCACTGCCAAGTAACACTTGTTTGAGGAGCGCACACTGTTAGGTGTCAGAATTGCTGTGCTAAAATAGCGTATTTCGTATGGAGGAGCACAGCCCCTTTTGTCTTCTTTTGCTCAGTCATTGGTCTCTGAATTGATGAATTTTAATTAGAAAATATACTATGTTTTGGTCTAGTTGCCTGTTTAGTTGAAGAAAACAACAATGACTGTGATTCATCTTCAGTGGAGGTTCAAGACATACATACTTTTATACTTTTCTGGCCCATTTAAGCCTTTAATATATCCTCTGCCAGTTAAATCATTCACACCTTATTAAAAAGTCTCAGTTTAGAACTCAAGTTAAGTCAAGCTTTGCTGAGGTTAGTTTTTATACCCTTCCAATCAGAGAACCTGGTCAACACTAAGATGTACATTTAAGATGAAGCACTTTTTAAATATCAATACTGATTTTGAATGAACTCTTTTGTGCGAAGTTTTTCCTACACACCAGAGTCCCTGCTAGTTTGAATCACAAACTCTAAAGGGAAAACTTAAATCTAAAAGAGTTTAAATCTTAAATTAAAATAGAGAGCAATAAACTGTACAAAAAGGTTTTGGGCCACACCTCTTAATCATTCAGGTGTTTCATTCAGTCCTGTTGCCACAGGTGTATAAAATTAAGCACATAGCCATGCAGTCTGCCTTTATGAACAACTGTGAAATAACGGATCATCCTAAAGAACATATTAATCTAGGCGTGGTACTGTAATAGGTTGCCACCAAGTCAGTTCTTGCAATTTCTTCCCTCCTAGAAATTTCATGATTAACTGTACATGGTATTTTTGCAAAACCAAAGTGTTTAGGAGCCCCAGCAACTCAGCCATGAAATGCCAGCCCGCATGAAGTTACAGAGAAGAGTTGCTGAGTGCTGGGGCACATAGTGTGTAAAAGTCACCAATGCTCTGCTGACTTAGTAACTACAGAGCTCCAAACCTCATTTGGCATTAACATCAGCACATAAAGACGTGCACCTGTAGCTTCTTGGAATGGGTTTCCGTGGCCAAGCAGGTGCATGCAATCCTTACACTGCCAAGCACAATACCAAGCATCAGACTTTGTAGGAACAGTCCGGGGAAAGCCCATTTCTATTCCAGCATGACTGTGTACAAGTGTACAAAGCAAGGTCCATAAAGGCAAGCTTGGAATGATTTTGGTATGTGAGAGCTTGACTGGACTGAAGAGAGCCCTGACCTCAACCCCACCAAGCACCTTTGGGATGAACTGGAACAGAGATTAAGAGTCAGGATCTCCTGTCTAATATCAGTATCTGACGTCTGAAATGCCCCACTGAATGAATGGGATAAAATTCCCTCAGACACACTCAAAAATCTTGTAGAAAGCCTTCCTGGAGGAATGGAAGCTATTATAGCTGCAAAGGAGGAACCAACTCCATATTAATTCCTATGGATTTTAAATGGGATGTCATTAAAGCTCCTGTAGATGTAATCCAATCCAATCCAATCCAATCCAATTAAAGCTCCTGTAGATGTAATGTGTATGTGGCCAAAACTCTTGTCCATATAGTGTAAGTTTATTTGTAGTTTATTTTTGGTTTGGGGATGCCTCATATCCTCTGGATTTTTCACCTCTTTTCTCTTTTAGTCTTCACCTGGTCCTCTGCTTGGGAACACCTCAGCAGTTTGACACATCTTCATCATTTGTGGCACTTCTTGTTGCATGTTAGTGTATTAGGGCATGCATTTTTTCTGAAACATTGTGAAACAATTTTATGTAAATTGACATTTTCACTGATTAACAAAAGACCCACCAGATCACTGCTGAGCCTCACAGACCTTCATTGTGCAACCTGTGTTTGGATGTGGAACATTCTGTTGATTAGAAAGACCATGAAATCTCTCAGGTGTTGCCCCAGGTGACACACTGTCTTTCCATACTGGCAACAGGTGGAGTGAAACCTGTCACAGCATAGCATCTGACAGGTGCTGCTCTGGGCACCAATGCTGTTATACGCAGTATCTCTCAATATATCTCAGTTCTGTGTATCCCAGTGCACACAGCAGATTTAAACAGCAATAAAAGAATATTAACACATGCCTCCACAACCAAGTATGGATACAGTCATGTTCGTGTTTTGAATCAATATTGCCATATGCCAAACCAAAAATAGAAAGAAAGAAAGCTTTCCGAGCTTTTGAATGATATAACCTTTTCTATGAATTTAAGACAGTGTCCCTAGTTGGGTTATTTTGTTTCCTTGTACCATCATAATAACAGAAGTTTCCATGGTTTTTAAAGTTCTAGAATACTTTGGCAATAAAAGCAAATCCATTGCGTGGCTACATAAAAGTTAGGTTTCAGTGTCAATTATTTGAACTATTTACTGTTTAGAATAGCAAAATATGCCCTTCGTCTTCAGTATGCATAACAGTAAAGGTTCAGGCAGGCGGTTCAAATGTATATACGAGGCACAATCAAAAAGTTTTGTGACTCCACCCATGAAAAGTGAAAACCTTACCTGAATACATTAAGCAACAGTGATATCACTTTCAGTGTCAACAGACTCAGATATCTAAGCATTACAACACACCTTCATATCTAGCGCTGTGTAAAAGCCATCAAAGAGGAAGACCTACAGGGAGCCATCCTTATCACCATCACCAGATGTTACTTAGGTGGAGATATGATCAAACCGCCAAGCAGGACCAGTTTGAAATAATTACAATTGACACTTGATGTCAGCGGGCCCCTGTTCAGCACCAAACAAACCTGTGACCAATAGAATTAATTTGTGCGGGTAATCAAGTGTACCCATGCAGTATATAAAATGCAGTTAATACCAGTAACAAATAAATCAAAATTAATCTGAAATTGAGGGCATCAGTAATACTTGGTGACCTGCTTACTGCTCATGCAATATAATAAAAGAAATCATATGCACAAGGGCAGTGGGTACCTGTAGCTACATTCTATAAAGTCAGGCTAACGTGCATGAAATAAAATAAAAAAATCCATCAAACACCAGTGTGTCATCAAGAAAGGTCACTGTAATGGTCCTCCACTCCAGAAGACTGTGACATGAGACAATCCTTACATCGTGTTAAGTGGCCTTAGATAAAGATTTGTCATGATGGCGTGACTTCTTCAGAAAGCTCTTGTGTTCTGAGGCTGCGGTGTGCTCAGAACATCTGCCCTGTGATGTTCTGGCCTTCTGCTTCCCCTCCCTCTTCTCCCTGACTCTGACAGCAAGTTGTTCCCTTTTATGGACCTCTTTCTCAAAAAGGCCTTCTGAAATGAGAGTGCCAGATCAAAACCAGCAGCAGAGTGCCTTCTCTCACAGTCGATTTACCCTCCCAAGGGGGAACATGAGGACTGCATTTTTTCTCTCTCTCCCTCCGAACAGTTGTGGAAAGATTTAAGAGAATTTCTCTCTCTGTGTGGGGTGGGGGTGGGGATTAGGAATTGGCATAGGGGCAGGGAGATGAAGTGGTGGAGGTAAACAGAGGTAGTGGATGCTCAGTGATGGGTCAATCAATTTTGGATGTCTATCACACTGTGGTCCTTACTGGCAGACAGCCTATGTTGTAGTACCACTCCAGAGAGCACATCAGGGTTACATTAATTTTTATTGACACAGAGGGTCAGTGGTTAGCACTTCCACCACAGCAAAGGACCGTTTCTGCCACATAGCATTTTTTTTAGCAGTTAGTTCTTGCAGGAAACCAAGAAGAGAATCAATTTTAAGTTTAAAGGCAAGCTAGTTGAAGCCCAGAGACATGTTTCAGCCTCTCAGACAGACCAGTAAACGTTCTTCTAAAACCTAAAATTTCCTCGCTTTATTTTGTAATATTTCAGGTCTCAGGCGATGCCTGTCAGTTTTCAGCTGCTTTTTTGACAAGTTATGTTTTCCTGCCAGTTGGGATGGCCGGTAGCTTCAAATAGTGTGATGCCCCTGAGCCTCGAGCAGATTTATAGGCATAATGTTTGTGTTTTCTTGTTCAAGCCAAAATCTCTACTGTAGTTTGATCAACCTGTCTGACAACACTTTGATATTCAGGGGGTAGGTACAACTCCAAACCTTTGGAATCTGTATTTACCTATAAAACCCTTCTTCTATGTAAACTTATAGAAAGTGAAGCCAATTAGATTCATAACATCCCTTTTTTACTTTTAGAGTTTTAATGGAAGTTTTACCAGTGAATTAGAGTTGCACTTTAAAAAGACTGGTGACATGTGAGTAACAGATCTAATAAAAATTTCTTAAGACCACTTGACCTTTAAGCAGAAAGTGTCAAGCTAAAAAAGCACTGACTCTACTACACTCGTGCCAAAAAAGGACTGTAACCCGAGCCAGGTAGACTCCTTTTTTTTTTAATTTGAAGCAGAGGCACAGTACATAAAGATCCAGAAATCTGGCAAAGTTATAGACACATTCGCACACACACACACACACACACACACACACACACACACACACACACAGAGAAAAGGCAGAGTCAAGAAACACTAGGAACTAGGTCAAATTACCTCTTAGAGAACACAAGAAGAAACGGCTGAAATGCTTGACACAAAGGTGCTGAGAGGAACTGGCACAGGGAGAGACGAACTTAAAGGGTGCTTTTCATTATGCTAACACTGCTCCCCTCGCTTCATTCACTTGCATCTCTTCCTCGCATTTTAGCTACTCCCAGCAAGGATGTGAGAGAGGTATGAGGAAGAGATGCCAAGACGGAGGAGACAAAGCTGCCAAATGAGAAAACCTTGTTTCCACAGTGTCAGTCTTAGGCGACGTCAGTTATTAATGCCATGCTGCACAGCTGGGTCACCCGTGAAACTGGTACAAATAACTAGCAGTAAAACATCTCTGTGTATTCTAATATGTAAGATTTATCATAATGTTATCTTTTGATCCTTATACACAACACTGCAAAGTAAAAGTGAAAACAGACCGTGTCACCTGCATGCAATCTCTGGTCTTGTGTGAAGGCGTGGTGTTTTTTTCTCAACGCCACCTGATCTCAGGCTTGAACATGAGAAGTTTCTTCTTATGCAGGAGCTTGTCTTAGCTTGCCATCCTCATGATGGCAGAGAGAACAGAACTTCTGGGTCACCGGAGGAGAATGGACATGAAGAAGCATACATAATGAAAAGTGCCCATAGACTACATACACTATGAGAGGAGAGTGGCACATAGGATTAATTAGGGATGGGAAGGTGAGAACACAACAGAAGTGGGGAAATGTGTTGGCAGGAAGTGAAGATATCTGTAATGAGGCAAGAGGTGAAAACAAACAGGAAATAATAACTGACACCAAAAAACAAGGGAAAGCAAAACCTTAATCAGCAGAATGGAGTGAAACAGGATCCTTTAATTCCCACTTCCACCGTCCTGTAAACACCTCAGTTTCTAAGAGCCCTAACTAATATAAGCCCAGTGACATCATCTCGCTCTGCCTGAGAGCAGAAAATGTATAAATGTTGTTTATGGGTTAAGTAGTTCTCACAATGACAGGTTAACTGATCTCCATGTGTAAAATCAGTGGAGTGCCCCTCTAGAGAGCCAGCTAATGCAGCTGTTCATGTTTAGTACAGATTATTCAGGCAGGATACTTTTAGACTTATCCAAGCTTTGAAAGTACCCTCACTGACAGTCATCTACCATTGTGTATTCAGAGAATGAATTTGACTTTTTTTTTTTGCAAATGGATCCCTGGATGCCTGAAATAACCCCCCCCTCCGCTAGTCTCTGGCTTGCCTGCATAACGAGCAAGATTTGTCTGTCCTTCACGTGGGCACGGACTTCTGCCTCTGTGGTCCTGTATAAAAGACGACAGGAATAGATCAGCAGACATGATGGCTGACGTGCTGTAACAAAAATGTTTTCAGATAGTTCAAATGGTTTGACTGAATCCTAGTGTCCTCCAAGTATAGTGGACACCATTGAAGGCTCTTGCGTGAAAATTCCCTGCCCCCCTCATCACTTCTGCCAAGATTCACCAGGTTTTAACCTTCTCTCTTACCCTCCTCACCTCTCAATCTCTATTTCTCCATATGGCTCTCCATCTACTGTACTACAGCCACTTTTTCTTACTGAAAAGGCAACCTCTATCTTCCCTTCACTGATTAGAATGATTATCCTCTTACACCGTCCATCCCCTGCCCTCTCGCTCCCTGGCTTCCCCATGTATTTTTGCTTTTAGTGGTCTTTACAGACTCCCTCACTGCTAGTCTTATCTTCTATTTCTTTTTCTGCTTTGCAATTTCCTCCCCTCCTTCCTGTGCTTGTGTCTTCCTCGCTGATCCTGTTATTTCTCTGCATATCCTTCATCCTCTTTTTTACTCAATCTTCTCTCTAATTGGGAGGCAGACGTTGACCCTGGCTGATTAATGTTCAGGCAGCAGGTAGACCTCGCCGGTGATCTCCAGTCACGTGATGAAAATGGCCAGCAATATATGCCAGCTACCAAATTTTCAGGTCCAGTGATTTTGGCAGAAATGCAATTAGGATTCGGAATTAATGTTCAAATTAAACAGGAATTAAGAAGGCTCTGAGTTTAACCCTTTTAGGCATAGCTTTCCCTCTTTGAATCTGAAAGTAAAAATCATATCACTGAATGAAAGGTAGCATCACCAATATGTGATTCATCATGTCTTGCGCCTCTGTATAGTACTGGAGAGGTTGATTATATATTGGTGGTCCTCAGTGGAATAGCAGTAATTGTTTTCTCTTTCCTGTCTTTGCATTCTCTCTCTTCTTTCCCTCTCTGTTCAACGTGACAAATCCTGCTTTGAAAATTAATGAAGTTTGAAATAGAAATTGAGGCTACAATTATCCTGTCCATGCAGGGTGTCTCAGGAATGATGGTGCCATCTAGACCCAATAACAGGAATGAAGACACCTGTAACTGCTCAGACCCACAGGGGACCACTGAATCTGGTGTGAATTCAGCAGCTTCCCAGCTTTGGTTCAAACATTTAAATTTAGGATTTGAAAGTGTTGAAGTAAAACTTGACTTTCTTGCCTCCGTTCTAAAAAATGCACAACATGGTTTTGGTGACCAATTAGATTTGCTTTTGATATGATAATTGAACATTGCTGATTGAGTGCCTGCTCAGCATGGCACCCACCACCCACCATCATACCCACTGAGGTAAGCAGAGCGCTTATGCATTAGTTGCTCAGTTACTTTTTGATCCCCCTTACATGAAAGCAGTGGTGTATTTTTGAAACCATCATAAATTTCATCAAAATGATCATTAAGGCAGTAAATTACAACATGTGCATTATGCCAGATGCATCACCACTTTCTTCTTTCATTTCTTTTAATGCTTCAGTGCCTGTGTCCTTGTCCTCAGTTTGAGTTTTCCACTGCTTACACATTCTTCTTATTTAAGCGTGTTTGTGTTTCAGCCATCTCTCCTCTCTGCTGTCCTCCTCCTGCAGGCTGACAGTCTTTTTTCTCTCAGCGGTAGCAGCAGCAGCAGCAGCAGCCTGTAAATGGCTGCCTGATGGAAAGTGACATTTTCACAGAACCCTGAGAGAGAGGCGAGGTGATCTCTCCTCTTTCCAGCACAAAGTGCTCCTAATTGCCTGGTCACATTTGTGAGCCCAGCTGACAAACTCGTGCAAATCAATAATTCTGCTCAGGGAAGATGCGGGGACACGGGGCCTCTCACCCTGATACATGCTGAGAGGACACAAACACGCACATGCATACTAATGTACATGTGTGCCTGGAAGGAAATGTTGCCATACATACATTTTATTCCTACACACATACTCTCAAGCACTCCCTCTGCCTCAGTACCTCTCTGCTGTCTGCCTTAAATGGCAGTGTTTATCTGTGATTCTAAGACAAATAGGGAGAGAGTATTGAAGCATTAAGGGCAGCAACGGTGCTGCTGAAGGCTAAAATAATGGATGGTGGAAATAGCAAAAGACCCAGTGCTGCTCATTACTAAATGGACTCGACAGAGGTGGAAACTTTGCCCCACTAGTTGGAAATATATAGAGGGCCAAACAGCACAGCTTTAAAATAGGAGCTTATTTAACAGATTTTGTTTGTGTTTTTGTACTCTGCTCTGTAATAGCTCTCACACTAAAAGATGTTTGCCAAAGAACAGAGTGTCACAGCGATTTGGAAAGTCTGATTGACTTTTTTTTTCTAGTTTTGTTCCCTTCTGAGTCTTTTCAGATTCCTCTTCGCTCCCTTTGATTTTTCAGAAAAAAATTCATTAACAGAAATGAGTTTGCTAGAAACTTTCATTTCGCTTTGTGTGTTTTCAAAATGGATGTGTACAAAGGCGCTTGAAAAGCACATTTTGGTATTTTAATGTGACTTGCTTGTTTTTCATCTTTTTTTCCCAGTTTGACCTCTGCTAGTCAAGCTGGGAAAGTGTGCACTAATATACATCACTTAATTCCAGAATATTTCTCTCCACAGGCTCATCTGTGATGCAGGTGACTGCCACAGACTCTGACGACTCCACCACAGCTAATGGAATGGTGCGCTACCGCATCCTCTCACAGACGCCCCACAGCCCCATCCCCAACATGTTCACCATCAACAGCGAGACTGGAGACATAGTTACAGTGGCAGCCGGCCTGGACAGAGAGGTCAGTGTCAGCTGTGTGTTCTGTGCTCCTGTTACTTTCAGTTTTTCACTCTGTGTCTCTTTTGTGCCCACACAATAAAACAATTGCAATGGTTCATTCTGAATGACATTCTTATATAACAGTTAATTAAACAATTGATTGTTTTGTTCTTCTGTCTTTTTATATGTCGACTTCATCTTCTGTGTATTCGCCACAATAGTAATGAGGTGAACGTGGAGTTCTCTTTGTTACGTAAGAGGCATCAACACAGGAGGCGCCTGGCCTGTCACCCTTCACTTTGTAGCTGATGATTGGTCTCTGGCAGATCTTCCATCTAATTTATTTACAATACTGTAAAAAGTGTTGATCCTCCCCTCATTTCTTTATTTTTTTGAGGGAAATGGGTGCAACGATTTATCAAAACACGTGTAAGCATTAGTGATGGGAATTTTGTCTATGTTTAGAGAACCTGCTCTTTTGGCTCAGCTTACCTAGAAGAACTGACTCTTTCAGGCCCCAAACAGCTCTTCATGTTACCACTTATACCTTTTGTAATTCACTCAAATTTTGCGCTCTTTTGACTCATAATATGTAGCTGTGCACATATATCACTTGAATTATTTGATACATTGTTTGCACTGAAGGATATGAAGGTTTAAATTACAGCTTCTAATATTAAATTGCTGAAGCTAATTGGTGTTTATTCTGTTTACTAACTTAACTATAAAACCACCCAATGATTGCTCCGACTTGCTTGTTGAACTACTCTGCTACACAAGGCAGATAGAAACACCTGAAAAACATTAGACATTTTTAAAAGGACTGCTTTGACATTTTCAGTTTTTTTTAAATGCGCACAAAAGAGTAGGTATTTTCTTTTAATAACAACAAAAGTTTAAAAAATACATCTGACTCCAAACTTTACAGAGAAAAAGTACTGAAAAAGGTGCATTAAATACAGCACTAAAATAAATGTGCTTTGTTAATTAAACTAAAATTGCTCGTTTACGGTAAAACAGTAAAACACACAACACTTTTAGGTGTCAGGTATACAACATCTTAGTTGTACAAATTCTACATTCTGCCTCTGTGTTATCCAGATTGTTAAATTGCATCCAAATCTTACTTTTCATAATTTTTGTTTCGAGAATTCATGCAGTGTACCATAGTCCTCACTCTTCTTTTCTGCACCCTCACCTTCTCTGCTTGGTGGTGTGATCCTTGTCTACCCTCACTTGGTTGGTTTCACAGCATACATGTGATATTTAGTTAGTGAATGCTAGGGATGGTGGACGTGGAACGTTCAAGAGATTGAAACATTTGGAACAGTTGATTCGGAAAAAGATTTGATCTTTTGGAACGCTTGAAACAACTCATCACAGTGACATCTGACAGCCAAATAAATGTATGAGTTTAAATTTTTACACTCAGTAAACAGTGAAATGTTTTCTTGTCTCTTATGACTTTCTGTGTTGGTTTGTAGTATTATTTGTATGGAAGAATATTCTATTTTACTCAGCCTGTATCTCTAGGGGGTGGTTCCATACATTTATTAATGAATTCTTTATTCATAATATAAATAACTAAAACAACACAAAAACAAAATGTGAAATTTACAAAAAGCCATCATAATAATATGATAAACAAACAATATCTTTCAAAATATCTTACTTTGAATTCACACACAAGAACCTTCACCATAACTTTAAAAAGAGCTGGAAGAGGCACATACTTATTAAGCCATACCCATTTATGCTTGCTAGTGATCCATCATGAAACTGGTGATACTGCCTAATATAAACATACACATCATCCGTAAATAATATACCATCCAAGACATGAATCCACAAAGTGCAAAAATGTAAAGCTAGAATTTCAACACTTTACCTCAGCCATACTAACCACTGCGTTATCATTTTTTTTTTTTTAAACTGAAAAATATTTACACAT
>VUQH01007295.1:15361-39587 GCA_015106775.1 Etroplus canarensis | reverse complement strand
AAAAAAGAAAAAAGGTAAAAAAAAAAAAAATGGAAAAAAAAAAAAAAAAAAAAAAAAAAAAAATCAAGGCACGTGAGACACAGTGATGTTGATAAAATATATAATAAAGACACGTTTTAGTAGCTGTTTCGGTGTACTTTTTAAAGATTTTTATCAAAACTAACTTGTGGCAGGGGTAGGACAGGCCTCGCATGGCTTGTTCCAGGCTTTTCCCACATTGTAGGCACAGCAGCACATCTTCTTGGTCATGTTGAAGGACAGCTCGTTTTCACATGTGTCGTTAAAGTTGCGGTAGCACACACTCTTTCTCATGTCTGCAAAACAAGGAGAAAAGTAGACATGCAGCCTGAATCAAAGATTTGACAAAATACTGTTTGAATTATGAATATTTTCTAAGATTACTGTAAGACAAAAAAGTGAGGACTCATTTTTTTATTGTTCAAGTGAGGTCTTCTCCACTCACCCATGCAATTGTTTCCTCCATTGACCTGCATGTATTCAGGGGGACACACACAAGTGTAGTTGCCCAAAGTGTTGTAGCAAGTTCCAGGCCCACAGATCCCAATGTGAGCTGTGCACTCATCAATATCTGGAAATAAGGATATAATAACAGATTACAAAGAGCATGAATTATAAGCAGCTTGTTCATTTACGCTCCATAAGTGATTTATATCAGTAATTCCTAAAGTTTTTATCTGATACCCCTAAAGCCTTGTGAGATGGAATCGAGGATTTATTTTATCCACCTTTTGTTCCCGCTGTTTACCAACCAGTTTCATTTGTTTGTCTATATTATTGGTCAGCTTGCATTTTTTTTCACTTTTTTCAGTTATTTAAAAATAGCTGTTAACATTTCTCTATAGACCTTCTCATTACTTCTATATTCTTAAATTGTAAATTCTGTTGACAGAAATACTCCCTGAAATATTGGAACCCTGAAAGGATATAAACTATTTCCATAATATAAAAGCAGATCTAAACAGATTCAACTAAAGCAATTCAGTGCAGTTTCTCTTTCAGGTCTTACCTTCACAGATGCGAGTCTCTTCATTGAGGTAGTAACCTGGTGGACACTCACACTGGAAACTACCAAATGTGTTGACACAATTTCCACCCTGGCAGAGACCTGGTAGCTCCTGACACTCATCAATGTCTAGAAAATAATTCATTTTGTTACATCCATCAGTGTCACTAATGTATTGATTTTTAAAGAGAATATTGCATTATATTTTAAATATCTTAAAAGAAATTCTATGTTTTAGTGTATTGCTCCCCTACTAGCTGCAGTTGCTTTAATACAGGAGTGGAAATCAGAGAAAGCTAAAACTTTTACCTTCCAGGATAACAGTTATTGGGTTGGGTCTGAAGCCCTCTCCTCCAGGACACAAAGTCTTATATTCAGCTAAAGAAAAGGCAAAGACATACAGCAAGTTGGAGTGACATTCCATTTCACAATGGAAAAAATAGTCAGTAATAAATAACCTCTTCCAATACAAAGCTTTATGAACTAATCTCACAATTGTAATTATCACATGTAGGTTTGCATTTGGAAGCAAACACTGTAAATAAATGACTGAGATGACTAAGAATGGCTTCATGCGTACTGGAGTTAGGACTAGGACACAGTTCACAGGGGTTTCCCCAGGCACCCCCCAAGGAGCAGCAACAGGATGCTCGGGTAACACCCACTCCGATCTCTGCACTGCAGGAGATTCCTCCATCACCTCGAGCGAGTACATCCAAGAAGCAGTTGCCAACACGGGTGTCTGAAAAAGATACAGAATGGTATGTGAGTCCAAAATGAAATTAAAAAATGGTTTGGCTGGCTCACGAATACTCTGAATGTCAGTTCTGACTTCTTTGTTGTCATTATACTCTCCTGCTAATAAACTCACTTTTGCTATATACTGATTTTACATTCATCCCACATGGTTATTACTTTTGTAAGTCCACATGGTCCTCTGCTTTTCATTGAAAGCCTTACATTTGTTAATCCTCTTAGTGTGACTCACCCACACAGCCCACTCCTGTGGGGTTGAGCTCAAAGTCAGCTGGACAATTACACAGGTAGCTCCCTGGTGTGTTCACGCAGAGTCCATTAATGCAGTTAACAGGGTCTGCACACTCGTTGATATCTGCAGCATACATTGACAATCAGAACTTTAGAAATGCATTATGATATATGCTACTGTAAGTTTGCATATTCAGAAATTATGAGAAAAAACAGCTTCCCAAGGCAAAAACTTCAAAGTGTTACAACTGAGTTGTACAAATTCAGTTTAAGCATATTCATTAGCTAAGACAGAACATAATATTGCTTGGAAAATATTTAAAATTATTTTTATTAGACTTAATTTAAGAAATGCTATCACCAGCAAAACATTATTTTCTATCCTAGGCTGGCAAATTTCTGAAATATGGTTAGTGAAGCGCTGCACTAACCAGTGCAGTTTCCCCCACTGCGGTCCAATTCGTAGCCATCATCGCACACACAGCGGAACATCCCTGGAAGGTTCTGACACGTTCCAAACACGCAGATGTTCTGGAAGTTACACTCATCTATGTCTGTTGCAAAGAGAGGAAGGGGTTATTTACACAGCATGCTTGAAAAAAAATGACTGTGGCAGAGTGAGTGCAGCACCTTGACAAGCCTTGCTATCTTCTGTAGGAGTGAAGCCCATTTCACACTCGCAGCGGTAGCCTCCTGGGGCATTCAGACATTGGCCATTCTCACATAGGTTCACGTTATCAGCACACTCATCCATGTCTGAAACAGAAAAAAGAAACAATTTATTACACATTTACTGTGCACTGGACACACAGAAGCTGGTTTTAATTTAGAACAGTTTTGTCAGTCTTACCAGAGCACGAAAAACCATCTCCATTGAAGCCCTCTTTGCAGGTGCACCTGTAGGATCCTGGTGTGTTGACACAGTCTGCATTGGGATTGCAATTATGGTCTTCTGCAAGACATTCATCTTCATCTGCAGGAGTAGAGAGAAAGGTTGGAACTTCTTGGAACTTCATGAACTCTAACTCAAAATAGTTCAGCATTTCTTGTGTATATGAGGTAATTGCATTCTTTTATATTGTTTTGAAATTGATACTGCAACATAAACTACTTCTTGCACTATATAAATCACAGCTGTGATAATCTGAATACCTACGCACCCACACATTTGATGCCATCTCCCACCCAGCCATCTCGACAACGGCATTGAAAGCTTCCAGGTATGTTGATGCAGGCAGCATGCATGTCACAGTTATTAGCACCAACTTCACACTCATCAATATCTGAAAATAAATGGAGTTTAATTAGGCAATAAATAGATGCTGATTTTTACTTTAGGTACAAAAGCAAAACAAGTGACTAATGAGTATAATGTCAATAATAGTGTATCTTAGCTTTAGTTGTTGTGAGTGACTAGAACATTTTTAATTGTGTCGGGAATACTGTGAATGAATAATTAATTTCTAAAATCTAGACCTTGAACTACTGTATGCATGAATGAACTGTCTCAACACTCTGTTCTGTGAGGGGCAAACAGAGGCTCAGACCTCTCAGCAACTGTTCAGCCTCTGATATCTGTAGTATGCTTGTACCTGTGCAGCCAGTGGATCCTTTTTTGACAAAGTACCCCAGCTGACAGTGGCAGATGAAGGAGCCTTTGGTGTTCTCACAGTCACCATGGAGACAGATGTTTGGGTTCAGATCACACTCGTTCACATCTGATATGGACAGACACAGATTCATATATGAATGGTCTCACCTTAGAGATTAGAGTGACACAAACTAACACTGACAGTGAAAGTCCCATAGATGCTAGATAATCACCAAAACGCATCTATATTTATAAATACGTCACAAACCAAATGAATACATTAATGTGGCAGGCAAAAAAATCCCAAAAGAGGAAATGGATTTAAAGATAGGCAAGTATAAAAAGATCAAGATGAAGCTACCAGAACTGTCTTCACAAAGAAACTATAGGAATTGTTTTTCCTCGCACCGATACAGGTCCTCATGTCCATGGAAGCCATGAATCCATCGTAACACAGACAGCGATATTCCCCGGGAATGTTGGTACACTGGCCTCCATCACAGATATCAGGAGTCTCCTCACACTCATCAATATCTGAAAGTACAGAAAGAGGCTTTCTTTTGCTACATGTAAAACAGCATGCAAAAGACCAGAAACTTCTTGTGAAATGTCACTTTATTTGTTTCTCTGTTTCTGTTTGTTTTTTGTTTTATTACCTGAACAGGTCCTGAGGTCAGGCATAAGTGCATAGCCCTCACTGCAGCTGCACTCATAGCTACCCTCTGAGTTGGTACAGTGGGTTTCACAGCCTCCATTCATTATAGTACATTCATCAATATCTGCAAGGTGAGGATACAGATAAGGCATTTTGAACTCAGTTTCAAAAAGGATAGTTTCATTTGGAAAACAACAAATAAAAACACAAAAAGCCACAAGATCTTTTTTGGCTAATGTTTACAGAATTTTCTAAGTATCTAATAACACAACATATCTTTGAGTATAACAAAAGTCTTCCTAGGAACAATTCTTGCAACTAGAGTTCTTTTTGGGCCATGTGGGTCATTTTCATTTATTGTCTTTTTTTTGTTTTAATCATAACTTTAGTTTCAAACATCACTATAAATACTACATGTACAGGGTCACCAGTCAAATCTGATTAAAAAACACCTACAAATAAAATTATACTTCTACCACCATCTTTGCTGTTGCAGAATTGTCCCACAGATTTGACAGGTCTCTTTAAGTGTCATGTTTCTCTTTTACAGTGTCTCTGGTATAACTTTGTTTTACTCACCAACGCAGCCCTGTCGGTCTGGTGTGGCCTGATAACCAGTGTCACAGGAGCACTGATAAGTTCCTGGCATGTTGACACACTGGCCATTCTTGCACAAGTTGTCACTCAGCTGGCATTCATTCACATCTGAACCAACAAAAAAGTATAGAGGCTTTAAAAATGATATGAATGTATTATTTATTAAAACCTCTCCTTCTTAGCTGGAGGCTACAATGAATATAGGCAGTGTGATGTATGCCCCACCTTCACAGGCTGATCCATCTATGCTGAGAGAGTGTCCAGGGGGACATTCACACTCATAACTCCCCTCTGTGTTCAGACAGGTTCCTCCTTGACAAAGCAGGGGATTTCTCTCACATTCATCAATGTCTGCCAGGCAAGAGTAAGAAAGGGAAGGGGGATAAAGAGGAAGTATGAGAGGAGGAGTTTGATGACAAATTGCCAGAATGGACTGGACTGATTTGACACTGTGGACATGAATTCAAATAATGTGTGTTTCATTTAAAATGGTTTAATAGTTTGTATGAATGGGCATCATACATACCCATGCAGTTCTTCATCATCATAAAGCCACTTTCATAGCCCTCAAAGCATTCACATTCAAAGCTGCCAGGTGTGTTGACACATGTACCATGACCACACAGGTCAGGAGAGATACGGCACTCATCAATGTCTGAAACACAAAAAAGCAGAACAAAAGAAAGATCACAATGTGTTCATTACAGGCATCAGACATTTTCACTTAGCTAAAATCACGGCCCATCTTTCATACCTGTGCAGTTCCTCTCTTCAGCAGTGAGAGCAAATCCGTTGTTGCACCGACACTTGAAACTGCCGATGGTATTTCTGCATGTTCCATAAGTGCAGAGACCATGGAACACCTTACACTCATTTACATCTGAAAATAAACACATATAAAATTATGATAAGAAATACCTTATTAGCCCAGATGTAGGAAATTTTTTATATACTGTAGAATATATTGTATACAAAGTCATGTGCATAAAGCTTGAGCCTCCCAAATTCCTTTGTCTTGCTTCCAAGGAGCCAGACTGTCTTATAATTTTTGAAGAGGTCTTGAGCAAGAGTTCTTCAGACTTTCTGAAAGTCTTTTACAGTTTAACTTTGCAAATTGATTTTTTTCACTCATTTTCAGTCCAGTTCTTGAACCTGACCATTTTCAGGAGAATGTTGTTTTGTTGCCGTTTTTATGCCACTTCTCACTGAGCGACGACCAATGAGATTAAACAATTTTTATTTAAACCAAGGCACTTAATGCACGGGATGAACCAGTGTTTTGTCTGCAATGAATATAAAAAGCATTCACTTCCCTTGGACGTTTTAATCTTATATTGCTTTAATAAATGAAATCATAGTCAATATAATTTCGCTTTGTTAACAAAAATTTGAAAATAAAGCTTGTGTCATGTGTCAAAGTGAAAACAGAGTTTTACAAACTAATGTCAAATAATTAAAAATATATAGTGTAAAATAAATATTTGTATAAATATTCATCCCCTTTAAAGGGACTGACCTAATTCAACAGAGGTCCAGCTCACTGATTCCAGCATTGTCACAATTACTGAAAAGGAGATTACCTGAGTGCAGCTGATGTGTGTCAAGCGACTGTAGTATAAAAACACCTGCGTCTGGGAGGTCTAGTTGCTGATTCATTAGTATTCCTGCTACAGTTGCAACATCATGACAAAAGAACACTCCAAGCAACTCAGAGAAAAAATCATTGAAAAGTATAAGTTAGGAAATGGCTACAAAAAGATTTCCAACTCACCGGACATCCCATGGTGTTCAGTCGAATTCATCATTAACAAATGTAAGGAGTTTGGCACTTGTCTAAATCTGCCTAGAGCTGGCCGTCCTCACAAACTGAGTAACCGAGCAAGAAGAAGACTGGTGAGGAAGGCCAGCAAGACACCTACGACCATTCTGAAGGACTTAATGCTACAGTGGCTCAGATGGGAGAGACTTGACATACAACAACTGGTTCACCAGTCAAAGCTGTATGGGAGAGTGGCAAAGAGAATGCTACTGTTGAAAAAAGCTTATCTGAAGTTGTTCCTGGAATTCACCCAAAGGAGACACCAAGGTCAGTCGGAAGAAGACTCTTTGGTCTGACGAGACAAAAATCAAGCTTTTTGGCCCTCTTGGCAAACACCAAAAACTGCATCACCAGAAACACATACCCACTGTGAAGCACAGTGGTGGCAGCATCCTGCTTTAGGTATGGTTCTTAGCAGCAGGCTCTGGAAGGCTTGTCAAGGGAGAGGGGAACATGAATGCAGGAAAAAAAATATCACTAAATCCTGGAGGATAATCTGCACTAGGTCCTGGAGAAATGCTATTTCATTTCACTATGTTCTGCGTCAGCTATATGTGGTTGAAATGACAATAAAGCTTTTGAATCTTGATTCTTGAATCTTGAATCACAGTCGGCAAGAAAACTATGGCTTGGGAGAGGATTCGGTTTCCAGGAAGGCAATGACCCCAAGCATACAGCAAAAGCTACACAGAAATGGTTCAGTGACAACAAGGTGAATGTCCTGGATTGGCAAGGCAAAGCCCAGATCTCAGTTCAATCGAGAATTTGAGGCTGGACTTGAAAAAAGCTGTTCATGTCCAATCCCCGATCACCTGACAGAGCTTGAGCTGTTTTGCCAGGAAGAATGGAGAAATATTACAGTGTCCAGATGTGCCAGCCTAGAGACATCAACACAGACTCAGTGCTGTGATTGCAGCCAAAGGTGCATCTACTAAATACTGACCTAAAAGGGGTGAAGATTTATATATAAGGTATATATACATTTATATTACCCTATATATTTTAATTAATTGACATTAGTCTGAAAAACTCTATTTTCACTTTGACATGAAAGAAGCTTTATTTGCAAATTCTTGAAAAAAAAGCCAAATTATATTGACCATGATTTCATTTATTAAGGCAATAAAGGGGTGAAACATCCAAGGGGGTGAATACACATGACAGACAACTTAGGAAAGAGCCTATTTTAAATTGTATCTTTTGGCATTTTATTACCACCAGCCTTTCACAAAAACAGATCATTTTTCCCTGTTTCTTTAACTGAATCTATGAAAAATGCCAAATATAGCACAATTTGACAGGCACAAAATAGTATTTTTGCACAAACATAGTGATTCCCAAAGAGCTATTAGCTGAAAACTTGGCACATCTCGGCACGGGGTACAGTGTGTCATTAAAAAAAAAATTAAGGAAACTGGACAAGTGGAGGACAACAGAAGTAGCAGGTCTAAAAAAAACTATCTACAGCAGATGAACAGAATCTGAAAGTCATGTCCTCAAGAAACAGGAAAAAAATCCATCAAAGACCTGACACAGAACCTGAGAGATGCATCTGTGCCTTCAATTGATTCACCTACTGTTTGTCTGAAGCCTCATCAGAAATGGTCTCAGTGTAAGGGCAGCTGTCAAGAAGCCATTCTTAAGGAAGGTAAAAGGAGAGAAAAGGCTGAGGTATGCCAAATTACACAAGAACTTGACTGAAAATCAGTCCTAAGTCATATGGAGTGATCTCGATTTTATTGAAGCAGTGTGAGATCATCTTGACAGAATGGAACAAAAAGGCAGCCAATAGCCGAAGAAGAGCTTTGGAATGTCCTTCAAGAAGCCCAGAGAGCTGTCCCTGGAGGTTACTGGAAGAAGCTACAAGAAAGCTTGCCTAAGAGGGTTTGGGCTATGCTGAAGAATAAGGTTCGTCATGCCAAATATTGACTTTCAAACTCATTAGAACTGAACAAACTCTGGTATTGCCTTATTTACTGTATTTCTATTTAGGTTTGTACATATTTTGACAAACTGTTGCACCTATTTCCTATTTTCCTAACAAAATAGAAACAAATGAGGGATAGCTCAAAGGCTACTGTACTAGTACTGTAGCATTATATATGCAAAGATATTTTTTCTGAGAGCTTTACTCTCAGAAAAACATGGTATTTTCTCAATACAGATGCTTCTCTGTATAAACCATCAGTGTATCTGAACTTCTGGAGCTCCCCCAACAAGTGTATGGACTCTTTAAGGTATAAAACAGCTTGTATGAAAGGTGTCTATTTTCACCAAGTTGAGAATTTGGTACCTTTGTAGAAAGGCCTGCCAGTCAGAATATCTCCTCTGTTGGCGAACCCTGTCCCTCGGGGACAGATGGCTCTGTACTCAGGTGAGCCTGGTTTGGGACACTCCTCACAGTCAACGCCCCAGGCAGCACCCACTGAACAGCAGCACATGTCCACACGGTATCTTCCAGGCACTGGCTCGCCACACTCATCTTCATGCCATTTCAGGTAGCACTGCTCACTACGCATATCTAGAAAAATTCATAATTAAAAACAACAACAAAGTCACCTCTTCCCTTTAGTGCCAGTTCATGATGCCATTTAAACAGAAAAGTCTCATCAGCTAATGTCTGATTTCTTTGCAGTCCTCTTACCCACACATGTGCGGCCAGTGCTGTCCAAAGTGAGACCTTCAGCACACTCGCAATAGAATGAGCCCTGGGTGTTCACACACCGGCCATTTGTGCACACTCCAGGGAACACCTCACATTCATTAATGTCTATATGGAGGGGACATTTTAAGAATCATGATTACTAGATGAAAAACAAACCCCAAATATTTTTAGGAAATTAGGCACATTACAAGGACATATTATTCTGTGAAGGTCAATTCTGGAAGTACAGCAGATTTGTCATGGCTCTTTAACTTATATTAGATATTCTTACCTTCACAGATGAGGCCCTTCATACGAGCAAATCCTCTAGAACAAGCAGTGTCTGAGTAGAAAAAGATTCCAAGATGTGATAAAACAAAGTGTCTCTTTAAAGCATATGTAACTTTAATTAAATTTATTTATGAAAAGCAATACTGTATAAATGTATCTATGTGTATGAACTGACCAATCTCGCAGGGTTCGCATGGGCTGCCCCATGCTGCTCCCAGTGTGGAGCAGCACTCAGACTTTAGTGTGGCTCCATTGATGTTGACCTCACAGCGGTTGTCCTGTATTGTAAGCCAGCAAGTACTCTTCATACTATCTGTGGAGCCAAAGAACAACACTTGAGTAAAGTTTCCTATTGAGATTTCTTGTGACCAGAAATTCAGTTTCCCAGTAAGACAGCCAAAGCAATGAATAAACACAATGAGTGTAAGTCTTTCTCAATAAAACTTTTGCAAAGTATTGTTCTATATTATGGAAACAGTAGGGAATCACAAGATATAATCACACAGATCCACTCAAGACATTGCTCCACAGCACCACTAGAGGGAAAAAATGTCAAAATTCCTACAGGGCATGATGATGATGGATTGGCTTGACTCACATAACCCTGCAAGCATTACTCATCAAACTGAGGTGAATAAATCCCACCCATATTACATGTGATTGCATACTCATGCATTTCTAATGAACTCACAGAGTGCACTGGCATAATAGTGGCACTTTTTCACTATACCCACAAAGTCACTGAACATAAAACCACTATTTAATTTTCCTTTTATCCAGCTACCAAGTGATGGGCTCTCAACATAAAAAATAAACTAACTCAACCAGAGGAATTTGTAGACATCTGACACAGTTCATTTACTTAATTTCTCATTTTTCCTCCCAGTTACAGTAACATCTGTATTCTGTAGCATGTGCTTTATTCAAAGATTTCCTAAAAGTAACAAGCTTTCCCAAAAACATTCTTACATACCACATGTCAGTTTCAATCTGTGGCAGATCTATGAGATAAACCAATTTTTATTTAAAACCAAGGCCACACACGCAAGTATTTCTCTAATAAATCCTATATGTGTGTGCTTTTTGCCTGTGAGATCATCTCAGGAGGATAATCCTTCTGGATGGCTCCTGGAAACCTAAACCACCTCAGTGTTTGTTTACAAAAAGTGGAGAGTGAACCTTGATTAAAATAATTAGAAAAAATTTTTTCTTGCATCAGTTATTTCCTACTGTTACTTTTCCAGTGTGTAATTGTCTCACTCAAGCTGTTTCTTGGACTGGTGCTTCCCTCATTTACACTGAGCATTTGGGAGGAACGATGTCTTACCCACACAGATGGTGTTGGTAGAGTCCAGCTTGCTTCCATGGCTGCACTCGCAGTTGAAGGACCCATCTATGTTACGGCATATCCCATTGATGCACGGGCTGGACTCACACTCGTTGATATCTAAAACATGTGCAAACACACACCTGAGGTCAGGGCAGAGAGGCTGATTCTAATTTGTCATTACCAGGCCCGTGCGGATTCTGCACCCTGCAGATTCTGCAGATTTTCAGCAGATTTTCCACAGAGTTTGAAGAGTAATGTAACAAGAGATTTTTCCTCTGGATTCCTGCAGAAAGCTATGAAAAAATACACAGTTCTGTTTGGGCCTGGTCATCACTATTTGGCAGTTAGAAACACATGTCCGTATGTCTTCTTTCAAAGACCCACATATTTACTGGAAACTAACTGCAAGACATCAGGTAATAATGTTCTCTCATATTAACCTTATAAAAATAACAAAAGACATGTGGATGGGTGTGCTTGTGAGTAAAAGAATATTAATGTGTGTCTGCGCTCACCTTCACATGTCTCTGAGTCGGGTTTGAAAACAAATCCTTTAGGACAGGAGCATGTGTAAGAGCCAGGAGTGTTTCTGCACAGCCCATTGTCACAGAGCAGACGGTTCACCAGACATTCATTGATGTCTGCGAAGAAGAAACACAGAATACTCTAGTGAGAACGATCAGTGGTCACTGCTTCAAAACAGCTCTGGATTATGTCAAGAAACTTATTTAGAGGTATAAACATGCAAATCATTAAAGAGTTCCTTTAAAGCGAGGAAAAGTACCTTTTAATGGATTATTCTTCACAGAAATAAAAAGTTACAATTCATAGGTAATAAAATTTACACTGCACTTTTCACTCCCACAACCAATAACAATAATAATGATAATACTAATACTAATAATTCTACTACTACTACTACTACTACTACTACTACTACTACTACTACTACTACTACTACTACTAATAATAATAATAATAATAATAATTGACTTTGATGCTCACTGACAAGTACCAGATTATTTTAGGTAAAGTTACCATGATTTAGAAAGATTGCGCTGTAGACTAGTCAGTGTTGTGGATTACTGAACTAAAATGTACCTTCGACTGCTCCCTTGTGTTCTCTCCAAGGGGTTGATTAATCTGGCAGAGGTTTTATGCCAGATGCCCTTTCTGATACAAAACTGCATGGTGAGAGGTGCTTGTGTCCCCACCTGGAATTGAACCAGTGACCTTTTGCTTGCAAGGCAAATGTTTAGGGGATTACTGAACTGCATGTAGCTAAACTTGTAGTTTAACTACATTTGAGTTGCAGTAGCTTATCTTGGTTCAACCTCATTCATATTTGCAGCATTATTTAAGTAATTCAGATGTTTTTGGTTTTTGTTTTAGTTATTTCATGCAGCTAACTACTGAAAGTAGAAAAAATTCTGAACCAAAAAAATCGTGTTCTGAGTCTGAATTTGTAAAACTAATCTGAACACATTAGGTGTGAATTGTTCATAAGCGATTACTACTTTATATCAACATGTGTTTCAGGTAAGTTTTTGAATGCTAGGTGCAATAACCCTGCATGGCCAGTATACTAGAAGAAAAGCATCTGTCAGATGGATACTGTGTATAAAAATGTATGACACTGCTGCACTTTTGCCAAGAATAGTGATTTATTTCATTTGACTTGTGAATGACCTGCAAATGTTCTAATAAAATAAACAAGAAAGATAATGTGTGGTCTTTTTCCTGACACACGTTTACATACATGATCTTTTTCTCTTTACAAAGTTGTTTAAAATGGTTTTTCTTAATAGCTTTTATACTTCTGTCAAGGTTAAATTTGCTGAAGTTCAATTTTTTTCCAGAGTAAAGGAATTAGCAGTTCCTAAAACTATACTTTAAAAGCTAGTTCCCCAACAATACAAACTGGCCAATCCATGACTTATGACCCCCTAACTGCTTGTGCTACTGTCCACTATGTCTTAAAATAAAATATTATTGTATATCACTTAGTTGTGGTTAGAGTGGATAAAGCCAAAAATTAGTTTAAATGATCCAAACTTGCAACAAGCTACTTTGGCTTTCTTGAGATGTACTTCTTTAAAAACATAATCACAAACCATTCCACACTGACTCACCGACACAGTTCTTGCCACTTGTGTCAGACTCATAGCCAATGTTACAGATACAACGGTAGCTTCCCCTGAGGTTCTCACATATGCCATTCTGGCAGATGTCTGGGTCCAAGGCACACTCATTGATGTCTAGAAAACGACAGATGTTGTTCAGAAGATGTTGAAGTTTAAGAATGAATTAAATGACTTTCTTTTTTTTTTTTAGAATGCTATTTTTTTTCAGACTTAGGCAAAAACTACTCACCTCTGCCATCAGCTGTGATGCCAATGCCACTGCTACATACAGCCTGGAACTCAGCTGGAGAATAATTTATAGGAAAATTGAATTTGAATTAATTTAATTTCTCTTTTTTCCTCCTTTTATTTTTGCCTTCAACTAAAGTAATCATTTTCAGAGCATGACTGTGAGCTCAAAAAATAATTAAAAAATAAAAAATCAATACTTTTACATTCAAGTATAAAATGAACCAAAGATGGTACCTGAATTTCTGGAGGGGCATGGTTGGCAAGGCTCCCCAAAGCCATGTTCAGGATTGGCACAGCAGCACTCTGACTTGGTCACTGCACCTGGGAATGGGCGTGAGCATGTGCCCATCTTTATAGCACCATAGCAGGTGGTCCTCATGTGTGTGTCCACACACACTCTTCCATCTACATCAACAGCCAAGCCTGGTGGACACTCACAGCGGAAGGAGCCCTCAGAGTTGATGCAGCGGCCATTCATGCAAATGCCAGGTGTCTGACACTCATCGATATCTGGCGAGAGGACACAAAATGTGTACATGACATCAAATGAAGCTCAGTTTTTTAGATAAGTTTATACAAATTAGCATAACAAGAAGGATTTCTTCTAGAAATCAGTGGACCCTAGACTCTGTGTAGTAAGGGACAGCAAATCAGGATTTTTTATAGTTTAAACTGGCAACATACAGCAGGATTAAGACATTTTAGAAGTCTGAAATATATTAACAGCACACATTGACTTACTTTCTTATAACTACCACACAAGAAAAAAAAATCATGAAATGAAAAGAGAAAAGATTACAAATGTTGGCTTTCCTGAACTAGCACAATTTCGCATGTTCTTTACTGTACGTACACTCACCAGCCACTTTATTCAGTACACCTCGCTAGTACCTGGTTATATCCCCTTTTGTCTTGAGAACGGCCTTAATTCTTTGTGTCGGTGATTCAACAAGGTACCGGAAACATTCCTCAGAGATTCTGGTCCATATTGACATGATCTACTGGACTGAGATCTGGTGACTGAGGAGGCCATTTGAAGGCGGTGAACTCATTGCCCTTTTCAAATAACCATTTTAATATGATTTTAGCTTTGTAGCATGGCATGTTCTACTGCAGCTAGCAGCCATAAGAAGATGGGTACAATGTGGTCATAAAAGGATGGTCAGCAATGGTAGGTTGTGGCATTTAATGGATGTGCAATTGCTGCAAATAGCCCCAAAGTGTGCCAGAAAATATCACCTACACGTTACACCATCACCACCAGCCTGAACTGTTGATACATATCAGGATGGGTCCCTGCTTTAATGTTGCTGGCACCAAATTCTGACCATACGAATGTTGCTGAAATCAAGACTCATCAAAAGCTGTCCCATGTTAACTGTAGCCTCAGCTTCTTAGCTGACAGGAATGGCACTCAATGTGGTTTTCTGCTGTTGTGACAAATCTGTTTCAGGATTTGATGTGATGTGCCTTCAGAGATGCTCTTCTACATAATTTGGTTGTAATGAGTGCTTATTTGAGTTTCTGTTGCCTTTCTATCAGCTCAAAGCAGTCTGGGTATTTTCCTCTGACCTCTGGATCAACAAGGCAGTTTCACCCAGAAAACTACTGCTCACTGGATGTTTTCTCAAACCCTTCTCTGTAAACCCTAGAGATGGTTATGTGAGAAAATTTTAGTAGATCAGCAGTTTCGAAATACTCAGACCAACCTGTATGGCACCAACAGCCATGTCACGTTCAAAATCACTTAAATCACCTTTCTTCCTCATTCTGAAGCTCGGTTTGAACTTCAGCAGGTCATCTTGACCATGCTGATATGCCTAATTGCACTGAGTTGCTGCCATGTGATTGGCTTCCTTGACTTTTGTGTTAACAAGCAGTTGAACAAGTATACCCATTGAAGTTGCCAGTGAGTATATTAAGTTATTTTGTTTTATTCAAAATCACAGCGTTCTTAAAGCCAGTTATACACTGGATAATTCCGGTCAGTCCCAAACAAAAACCCACGAGTGTGAAACAATCACCATCTAACAGCATTACTCCAGCTATGAGCTACACCTAGCACTTTTCTGTAAAAAAAGCAAACAAAACAAACCCAAATGGGACTGACTGAGGTAAAAAGTTCAAAATGAAAGGTCTGGGATTCTAAAAAAGTAGAAAATCTTGTGGAGTTATGGCAGTAAAAGCTTCAATAATAATAACAATATTTCTGAAGTCTCAATGTACATACATTAAGGTAGAATTAGGTCACTGAGAGTTAGGACTATCTAGATTAGCTATGTGTATTTTGGAAGCACACCTGTGCTGTCTATGTTATGGTATGACCGCAAAGGATTGGCAGTTACTCTTGAATATTCAAGACAAAATCTATCAGCAGAGTCATAAATTCACTGATCTCTCTATTTCTGGACTATACATAAAAGCCCCTAGGGGAAGGTTCAGAATAACAAGTTTCTGAGCAAAACTGAGCACAAATATGGTCAAAAGGGAATCTGTAGGATTTCAAAGAACAACAAATCTGTCATCACTGTTTTGAAGCAGAACATTTGACTCTTTGTCTGAGTTTTGAAGTTTGTGTTCCTACCTAATAAATCATACATACCAGTGCAGTAGCGTCCGTTAGGCGCAAGTGCAAAGCCAGGCTTGCAGATACACTTAAAGCTGCCGTCCTCATTGATGCACATGCCGTTTAGACACATGTTGGTAGTGGCACATTCGTCATGATCTAGAGTGGACCAAGAGGAAAATTTTCATCAAGGTGATTGCTTATGCGACGTTCAACCTGTTCTAGTTTTTACTCCTTACCAATGCAGTTCTTTCCATCAGGAGTGAGCTGAAAGCCAGCATTGCAGATGCACTGAAAGCTTCCCTCAGTGTTGACACATCGACCATTGCGGCACATAACTCCATTCACAATACACTCATCAATATCTAAAAAAAAGGTAGTTAATTATATGTCTATTAAACAACAAACTTGCCATTTATGTACCTTATTGATATTAGATGAAAATACTGACTTCAGGATGTAACTTAAGTTCTACAGACATACCAATGCAGGCTTGTTTAGTAGGGGTTCCCTGGTACCCCTCATGGCACTTGCAGTGGTACGATCCAGCTGTATTGACACAGTCTCCATTGACACATGGATCACTTACGCACTCATCCACTTCTGGAAAGGGGAAAATAAAGCAAATAATACCGCTGACCTATCCACTCTTTCAGACTGAATGTATTTAACGCTCAAACACAAAGACCATGATTTACATTTTAGAAGAGCTCTCATGCCAGCATCAACCCACAGTTAACTCAAGTTCCTTAGACTGGCAGAAGATGGCAGTGCAGTGCATGCAGTTAACTCTGACACTGTCACACAGATGCTGTATCTGCCTGCCTGTATACAGTGTGTGTGCATTCTTACCAATGCACTCCCCACGAACATCCTGTTTGTAGCCCATGTTGCACTCGCAGCGGTAGCTTTTAAGTGTTGGGATACATCTTCCGTTCAGACACAGGTTGGTAAAGTGTTTGCACACGTCAATACTTTCATTCAAAGAAACCGTGCCTGAGAAAACACAACAGTCCCATAAACCAAACAATGCAAACACGAAAAATGTATCAGGATATAGGAGCTCCCAAAGACTTTGGTCTAATGTCATTTAACAGACTCATTCAGATCCATGTAGTGACGGACTTATATGTTGATGGGTCGTTCCTCCTCCGTTGCCACCACCCCCTCCGTTACCGTTACCATTTGGTACACTAGGGAACTTGAATCCATAGTTGTACCCATTGCCATTGGTGCTGGGGAAGTGTCCATTTGGGTACTGAGGGAAACCATGTCCTTGAGCAAAACCCACAATACACAGACGCCTGAATTCATCTACAGGAGAAAAGAGATCACAAATCAGTGGATCCAAACAACTGCAGGCACTGTTTAAGAGCCAGAAAATAACTATTTCAATAGATCATTGGATGTACTTTGAATCAGCCTGACTACTTGAAGCTGCAGTGTGTGCACCTAAATTTACTAATTCCTTGAACTACAAAAGTCTGTAAGGCCATTGCACTTACTGTAATACTGACTGTCTATTGTATGAATTTTACTGGTTTCAGACATGCAGTATCCAACTAAGTAATAACGTGCATTTACACATATATACTGCATATGAAATGAGATATAATGTAAAAGTATATATGTATGAACAAAAGGTTTTTTTTAAACAGTTTATATGTACAATACGCTTCTTTGTATAAATCTAATCCTCTTAGTTTGACAGTCACAATAAATCAAAACACTTTCCAGTTTAGTGGTGAAAGAGGTGGAGCATTCTGTAACAGATGAGTTATGGACCGCACGATCTCAAGCAGTTGAATACTTTACAAATTCCAGCTTAATAGAAGAGATGATGGATAATTATCTTCATTCAAATCCTTTCCATCCTATTTTGTTTGGGCTTTGCTCATAACATCATCCTCATTATCCTACATGGAAGTTCTTGTGTCTATAGCATATGGCCTAACACAAACTCAAAACAGCTTCACACTAACAGGGTCAGGTTTGTGTATTTTTATTGTGTTAAATTCATTTGACTTGCTCTCATGGGCTTAAAAACCCAATTTTAACTAAAACCCCACCAAGTTTTTGTCAACAGAGGAAGAAGTATGGAGGTTCTGTCCTAATTTTAAGCTCATATTCATTTTTTTGAAACAAATCGGCCAGTACATGTTAAACCTATGTTAGTTATTGGCAGCTTAAACATGAGATGTGTCTTCTGCCCTATGTCTCATGCTTACTCACCAGACCCTCTGACAGGGCACATCTCAGGGGTCTGCCCCAAAGCCCAGCAGCGTCCTGTGTCACAGCAACACTGCATCTTGGTGTACTGGCCACTCAAGTCCGCAGCACAGCGGCCATTTGCCAAAGCAGAGTAACAGGTGCCCACGCGCTGATCTGAAGAAAAAGGAGAAAGAATAAGAGTAATTATTTCATGAGTATGTGGTAGCCAGTGTCATACTCTATGCTGTTGGGGCAGCAGACTGAGGGTACCGGACGCCAAAAGACTCAACAAACTGATGTGCAAGGCCAATAACAACATGGCTGAGGAGCTTGATTCTCTGATGGAGGTGTTAGAAAGGAGGATGCCGTCCAAGTTAAAAATAATTCTGGACAATCCTTCACACCCTCTCCATGACTTGCTGAACAGGAGGACACGCAGCAGTAGACTCGTTATACCACGATGCACCACAAAACGCCACAGGAAATCATTCTTACCTGTGGCCATCAAACTTTACAACTCCTCCCTTTAATTCCTGGACTGTTTTTATATGGCCATATCCTTTATATAGGATTTAATGTGACATATTGTACATTCTACATTAAGGCAAATTTATATTTATTTCATTTTCTATCTTTTATATATTTATATTTACTTTTTTTTACTGTATTAACTTTGAAGGTTTATGGGACAATTGCACTTTTTACATATAGGTTTATACAGTTTAATTTTCTTGTCATTTCATATGCATATTTATTTATTTATACCAAATGGAGCATTTGAAACCCATTATTAGATGACTGAAAAGAGTATATCAGTGGGACAACTCAGGTTGAGTGGTTTGGCGAAAAGGTGCAAAGGCAAGGCTCAGAAGGTTTGGACATGAAGATGGAGCTGTCAGGCATTAGGAAAAGAGGAAGATGGAGAAGATTTACCGATGTAGTAAAGGAGAACATGAAGAGGGTTGGTGTAAAAGAAGAGGATATAAGGGACAGGTTGAGATAGAGTTAGATGATTTGTTGGGGAAGAAGCAGAAGAAGATTGAAAAGACAGAAACAGGTTTAAACTCAACAGTGAAAATCTAATAACAAGTGTCGACCCTGGATATATAAAGCCACAAACTAAGTTGCAAACCTGCAAAACAAAAATAAATGTTTTATGACCTTGAATAATTTTTGAGGTTTTACTTAGTTTTTCCGTTCCTATTTTGCAGCTTGGCCTCTGTGTCACATTTTAGACATAAATACTGTGATAATATAGGATAAGATATTATGTACAAAACACACAATATTATTTAGAAGAGTATATATGAATAGTTTAAATGTAAGAACAGTAGTGTGATAACACGTTATAACAATCCTCAGTTACAAGTTTTTATAGGCATTCAGCTAATGATGAAAAATGTTACAAAATATCTGTAGATTGCTGTAAAGTGCTAACACTGCAGTTTATACTGAGATGTTAAAACACTGATCTGATACAGTTAATTACTTAACACCAAGTCTGAAACCATGGTTCTCAGCCAGAAAAGAGTCAAGTGCTCACTCTTGGCTGGGAATGAGTTGCTACACCATGTGGAGAAGTTTAAGTATCTTAGGGTTGTGTTCACAAGTGAGTGGAGAATGGAGCAGGAGACAGATAGATGGATTGGTACAGTGTCTGCATCACTGCCAATGCTGTACTAGTCCGCTGTTGTAAAGAGAGAGCTGAACGTTAATGCAAAGATGTTGATTTACAGGTTGGCCTATGTTCCTACCCCCACCTGTGGTCGCAAGCATTGGGGAGTGACACAAGCCACCAAAATGGACTACTTCTCTAACTGAAGGGAGCCAGCCGACATGGTTTGACCAGGATGCTTCCTGCACTCCTCGCAGGAAAGGTGTTTCAGGCATGACCTACCAGGTGGAGGCCCCCGGGGCAGGCCCAGGACACATCTCTCAGTTGACTTGGTAATGCCCTGGTGTCTCCCCAGAAGGGCTGGAGGAGGTGGCTGTGGGGAGGAAGGTCTGGTAGTCTCTGCTCAGACTGCTGCCCCCGCAACCCAGATAAGTAGGAGAAAAAAGATAAATGGATGGATGGATGGAAAATAATGGCTTCTGTGCTATACTTTCACCTAAATAAAATATTAAAGAACAACAGGTAGAAATTTCTTGTTTCTTGTTTCTGGTGTGCAGAGATATAAAAGTATACTTGTAGGTGTGTCATTTCATTGTGAACTCAAAGTAAGCTGTGACGATGGGTGTCACAAATTTAAGGATTTCACACAAACAGGGCACCAAAATAGCTGTTAAGGGAAAATTTGAAAAATTTAAATCAACACAGTTCTAAGTCAGAAGACTGTGCTGCCCTCTCCGCAGTGGTTGGGGAGGAAGTTTCTTTATAGGTTAGCAGTGGGAAAAGGTTGCCTGGGGTTTCAACTAACAGCAGGCATCTGAAGGGCCTCCAAAAAGGGGTCTTATTTGTTACAGTTTGCCAGGTCAGGGTCAATGGGGCAGGAGAGGGAGTTGGGGTTTAAAGAGCATGTATAAGGAGTAAATTGAGAGGGAGACCTTGTTTTTCTGGGGATTAATAAAAATACCCAGAAAAATAAAAGACAAAATGAGAGAGAACTAATGCATGTTTCTGCTTTCAGAAAGTGAAAAGCATATGTGAAAGAGATCTTTAAGTGCATCTACAGAAAGAAAGGGGTAGAAAAGGGAAAAGTAGAGGAAAGGGAGGGGGTGGGAGGGTCAGGGAGGAGCACAAGTCGATTAACTCACTAATGAGCCAGCAGTCTGGAATTAATCAGTTCCATGTGGAGCAATTCTTGCCAATTAGATAGAACACAAGGGGCTGTGCTGTGTTTGGGAGCACATACAGTACAGTAAACAGAGTTGCATACAAGTATACCTTCCTATGCATATTAAGTATCTATAAGTATTCATAAGTGCATAAAAGTACACATGAGAGCCCCCCTTTAAAAAAATATCCAAAAGGTTTGGCTGAGCTTTAGGCATGGTGGAGCAAAAAGGGGTGCTGATGAGGATGGTGATGACTTAAATTGGATCCAGACATCAGTTTGCTCACTAGCATTGCTCCACTGCACAACCATATGCTTTCATTTGGTGAGGTGTTTTTACAGACTGACTGACTGGACAGGTCTCCTTTTTTTCACTGTGTGACAGAGCATTAGGCTCTGATTACTGTCAACCGCCCTGATAGCTCCCACTGGCCTACTTCATCACAGTACAGTACATCCAACAAAACACAGGCTACAGTACATCGCCTCCACACCAGAACAAACATCCTGCTTGTAAAACGAGGCCAAGCAAGCAATATGCCCTCTAAAAATTATTTGGTCTTTTGTGTTCACTTAATGTCCTAAACACAAAAAAAACAATCAAACAAAGAGATCACATATAGAAAATTTTATCCAATGGAACAGTCACGTAAAAGAAACAAACTAAGTTATTGTCTATTTTTAAGCCCAACTTTACCGTGACTTTGCATCAAGGTTTTGGAATATCCAAACCAGCTTGTCTGATGTAGTCTGGTTTTGCATGGGTTTAATTAGTCCTCTCAATCAAGCCTTGTCCATTTTAGCATTTGGGCTCACATGGAGGAAGGATGAACTGGCGTTGTGTCTGACACCTGATTTATTAGAGGTTGCTTTTTTCTCTTTACCTGCATTTGGCTGCACAAGACCAACTTGAGATCACAACTGAAAGAAGCAAGGAGCAGGATATAGATGTCAGGGGATGTGATGAAAAAAAGACCAAAAGGAAACATTAAAACAGATAAGGAGAATGAGAGTGTGAGAATGCTTCAGTTGTGGCCATTAAAAGTTTAAAAAAGGAAAAAAAAAATAGCCAGGGGAGACACAGCAAGAGAACTGGCCCACATGGAGTAAAAATGAGCACTGTTCCAGAGTAAACAGCAAGACTTTCTTCTGTAAATCACTAAGCTGTTAGCTGAGGGAATTAGCTTTGCTGTGATCAATGCTTTGCACAGAAGAAAGATGGAGTGAGAAAGACAAAAATAAAGAGAATAATATACTACTTTTGGGAAAAGGAAAATAGAGAGGATAAAAGTGCTAAGGGGAGAAAAATAGATACGTATAAAGACAAACAGATGGAGAACAATTGAATCTGTTGACTGGAGCATGGATTCAGTGTGCAGTCCATGTTCTCTAACAAAAAAACACAGACACACAAAAGCACTTTTTTACTTACTTTACTTTTACACTACCCCCTTCCTTTGCAGTTTTTTCATCATTACTTTAGCCCAACATATCCAATTCCCCCTTATTCTATAGGGAAACTACATGGCCAAATATAAGTGACCACCACAATACACATACATTTTTGAATTTTTTTGTGCCTTTTTGTGGTTTGGCTGGGGTAGTTGAGTTTGTTTGTGAAATTCTTACATTTTCAGCATAATAGTGTGCTTTGACACGGACAAGCCAATAAAGCCCTGAACAATCAGGTCTTATCCAACATTAGTACCTAAAGTAACAAATGCCCTTGTAGCTGATTGATATAACTAAGGAATCCAGTATTAATTCTTAAGGTTTTCAAATGAGGGGTTAAGTCAAGTATGATGTAAAAGTTCAGTGTGAAAATATGTTTTTGCCAGTATTGTGTATACTGACTGTCACGGTTTTGTGTTATTGTAGTTTGGGTTTTGAGTTCTTTTATGGGTTTTGGTAATTCATAGTTAGTATCTGTATTGCTTCCTTGGGTTCTATTATAGTTTACTGTGAAGCCTCATTTCTGTTTTACTTTCTTATTTATATTCTCTAGTCGAGCCTTCCCTTTGTTCATTATTATGTTCTACAGTTCTATGTTAGTTATTTAGTTCTCCAGAGATTCTCCTGCTGTGTCAAGTCTGTTGTCAAGTTGTTCTTGTGACATGTTATCAGATTAGTTTTCTGTTTCCTGTTTTACTTTGTAATCCATCTGGTATTGCGCACTGTGTTCAGACTTCCTACCCTTGACTGTTGCCACCTGTGTTCCTCTCCCTCTTGTTTCTTGTTTGCTCGTTAGTCTGTGTGTATTTCTTCTCTGTCAATGTTTAGTTCTTTGTCGTATCGTCAGATGTCTCAGCCTGTTCAGGAGAGAGTTCTGTGCCTGTGTTTCCTGAGTTTGGACTTGTGCTTTGGACTTTGTCACCTTTTGTGGTGTGTCGGCTTAATAAAGCCCTTTAGTGAATCAGCCTGACTCCGAGTCTGCATATTGGTTCCATATCTCCGTGTTCTCTCAATGGTGAATCATGACACTGTTTTTACCTTGCTGGGTTTTAAGAGGTGCCAGCTTTTGTTTTCATTCTTTTTCCTCTTTGTTTTTTCCCTCTAAACAATATCATATGCTTGAACAATCCACAAAATTATTGCAAATTACCACACTACCTGTGGGATAAGCCCCCACTGTTTACATACAGTATGGATGCCCACATGGGCGTCTGGGTATGGCTCTTAATATATTTGCGCAATATCACACATTTTCCAAAACAAAACCAGGGAGCCAAATATTTTCCATTGATGATGGATGACATGTGAAACTAGGAAATGACTTAAGCAGGGGAATATTAAGTTTAGAAAGAAAGATGGAACCAAGGAGAGTCTGCTTGGCCCTCTCATGCTGAAACTGAAACAGACTGCCCATGAGCTGTCTGCTCTGGAGAAAAACCTTGAAATAATATATTAACACCTGGCTGTGTTTCACTGCCATATGGTTGAGGATTGTAGGGATTCTATATGGAAAATAGAAAAAAACTTTCTCTCCAATAAGAAAACGTATATATGTAACTGTATATATACTTTAGCCTTATGTTTCATATTTTAATTCTGTCGTGAAAGAGCCTCCTTTTCCATTTTTATGAACTGAGTTTTTCTTTCTTAAAATTAAGTTGTACGGGAAAAACGCTAGAGGTGCCACTTTCAAGAAGAAATCCAATTAAGAGACATATAAATCTTATGAGACATACAATATACCATAAGCATGAAGTACACATTTTTTTCTTTCTTTACCATACGGTCTACATTAACACCAGGCAGCATTTCATTCAACATGTCAGTAAGGTATGCACTGTGTGTGTGTGTGTGTGTGTGTGTGTGTGTGTGTGTGTGTGTGTGTGTGTGTGTGTGTGTGTGTGTGG
>VUQH01007295.1:4009-15341 GCA_015106775.1 Etroplus canarensis | reverse complement strand
ATGTGTTCATTCATAGTTTTGATGGCTTCATTGAGAATCTGCAATGTAAATAGTCACAAAAATAAAGAAAAAGCATTAAATGAGAAGGTGTGTCCAAACTTTTGACTGGCAGTGTGTGTGTGTGTGTGTGAATGAGTCAGAGGGATGCTAACATTAGAGCAGATTAATGCTGTCAAGCCCAAATGATGCGTGCAAGTGTGTTTTTCTACACATGGCGACTACAGGTCTGCAGGCCAGCTTGAATCATCAGAACTCCACTGACAGGAAGCAGTGATGGAGGGAGGGAGGTTACCGGCCAGATGTGATGTCTTTAGCTAGCCAGGGGGTGAGGAAATACACAACTGAAAGAAAGAGAAATGTTGAAAAAGTTTGTGTCTGTGACTCACCCACACATCTGGAGCCATCTGTGCTGGAGATATAGCCTCGTGGACAGGTGCAAACGTAGCTACCAGCGGTGTTGGTGCATTCTCCTCCATCACACACACTGGGAATGGTGCTGCATTCATCGATGTCTGAAACACACAGTTACATCATAAATACCTCAGTTCATATGATCATGGAACACATCTGTTGATGTTCAAATGTTCAGAGGTTCTTTGTTAGGATGCAGTAGCATGCAGCAGTAAAAGTTTATTACAAAGGATCACGAGTTTCTCCCTCAGGGAACATAAAGGAAACCAAATGGATCTGCAGCCTACCAAAATGGAATTACTTCACTTCTGGTTTCTGGCTAAAACTGAGGCTCATTAGCCAAACATGTAATGGCAAGAACAATCCCAAAAAAATCATATGGCTCCGAGAGAGAAAGCACATCAGCACTGACCAATGTATCAAGGTAACCTTTGTCACGTCAAAATAACCAATTAAATTACATATAAAACAAACAATACAGATTAACAAATACAACTACAGGGTAGGGATGGGTCAGTGTCTATATTTAAACATAACCTTTTACATTCAATCTCAAAATTCCTTATGTATATAGTGTGTTTCTCATTCACCCTTACACCTTGGGCTTTAGAAGGTACTAGAAATTGAGATGGCAACCCTATGATTTGTGGACAACTTGCTCTACCACCTGGTGCCAGGTTATCAGCACAGATGTGTCAGGTTAAAGTCTTGTTGGTACCAGTTTTAAATATAAGATAAGAAATCTTACAGACTGAGTACAGACAGAGTGCAATTCATAAAAATTCAACTGAATGGTGTAGAGTAAATACATTTTTCACTGGTGGATTCCTGAGAAAAAAGTCTGCTTTGACAATGAATTTTTCTGCTTTTACAGTGGAGCTGTCATCTGCAGCACATCATCCCTCGTTTACCTACATTTGCAAATCTCAGGGAGACAGGTAGTGGGAGGTGATTCTGCTCCATTTATTGAGATCAACAGCAGAATTCCAGAGTTTGAGAGCCCGTAAATATGAGAAAATGATTCAGTTCTGTAACATGTTTTACAGCATCATGGAAGCAGGTTCTAAACTGTATTGACACATAGAATGTTGGTCAGATTATGGGCTGATCTTTTCATACAGGAAAGTGGCTGCTCTACTAACTGAAAACCCAAACTGTACATGAAACATTTCTTTAGAGATGCCCTTCATATCAAGGTCCCCCAAACCCTCCCAAATTATGATTAAAATGAATTACAAGCAGATTAAAGATCATGAGCTGACCAGATTTGAATGTATCATGGGGTTAGTCAAGAAACATCTTGGACATCTGAGACTACCTGGATATAGGCATTTGTCCGGCTCCACTTCTGTGTAGTACGCCTTACATTAAGTTGCATTATTCTGTGAGAGGGGGGCCTCATTGCTCCATAATGGTGGAATCCAAAGTAATGCCCCAGAAAGTAGTGGGTTTTTATTATGTGTCACGCTTACTTATGCATATATGTAATTACTAAACCACTGTGGGTATAATTACAGTGTTAGTGGAGACGTAACTTATGTGGTAATATGCGCGTGTGTGTGTGTGTGTGTGTGTGTGTGTGTGTGTAAGGGTGTATAAAAGTGTGTAAGAGTAAAGAACATTCAATCCATGTGTCTTTTGTCTGTTATGTGTCTGCATATTAGTGTGTAGTAACACCTCTTGTGGGCAGCTAAGAGGCTGTTCTTCCCCTGCTGACTCCTGTCTGACAGAAGTGGCAGAAGGCCTAGGTGAGGCTGTAAAAGCCCAGTCAAATAAACTTTGTGTCAGCAGCAACAACTACACGCCAGACATTACTCCACACAGACATAGCGCTGAGGGACTGCCCCTGTGTGTGGAAGGAAATGTGTGTCACCTGAATAAATGTCTATAACACAGCCATCTGTCATGGGTGCGTAACAGTGACTAAATACCATTCATAAGGGTATGAAAAACTTATAGATAACTTTGAGAGTAATTTAACCAGTGTTCATTTTTTATCTAAATGTAATGTGTGAAACTCTGAGCGAGCAATTACCCAATGTAAGTGCATGAGAATCTGTGAGAATCTGGCAACAGGGAGGTCTGTGTGTTTAATGATTAAGGTTCCCAGTTGCCGAAAGTGTTTCTTTGTTCAGCACTAACAGCTGGTTTTGAGCCAAAGCACTGTATTTATGGGAGAAAAATGAAAGGCAAAGCAGAAAAAGCAGAAACAGGATAAAGAGGGTAAAAAAAGACTGTTCAACAGAGTGAACAAAAAACCCAAAAAACCAGGTGCCTTGTTGCTCCCAGATATGACCAGACATCTATGACATCTTAACTGTTCTTTATCTGAACTGCTCCAAAACCTAACCCACTAATTTCACAATGAAAGCTCTCAGTGAGGTTGTTTGTTCATTAGCTAGCAGCGTATTTCAATAAAAACCTTTCCCAAAGGATCTGGTTTGATTGTGCGAGATTTCACTAGCCATGGGTTTCCTGTAGATTCATGACTGAACATACATGCCACAAAGGTCCTTTGTTTTTACAAGCTTTGCAAACACTGAACTCTTTCTCATTCACTTTGTATGGGTCAAATAAACAAATGCAATATAAAGCCAGTAATCAACAAAACAACACGGGGGCTGAGATCAACTCATGTTTCAACTATAATTTCAACTATATTTTTAAAAAGTCTCAAAGAAGTAGTTTGAAGAAAATGAGTTCACATCCCATTCCCTTTTTAAGCTTTTTTTTTCCAAATGCTTTTTGGGGTAAATTTGCACAAGGACAACCAAGACACACTGCTGTTACCTGCGACTACTATGTATCTCCTAAGTGTCCAGCTAACCACATCTGTTCACATTTTGTTATTGTCTGCTTCACTTTTTTAGAAGGGCAAAGAATTCTAAAGTTTTAGCCAGTGTCAGTCTTTTTTCCAGAGAAGCAGTATGCTGGTTCACAATAGATATGTGGTCAAAGGTGCCCCAAACCACATCAGCAAGTGGTTTTAGTAGATCACAATACATGTTCATGGTTATTTTCACTTGAATTCAGCTGTGTTCACTTGTAATCTGATTGCCCAAAACCAGTTTTAAAGCCAACAAACTGTAAACAGGGTCATTCTGACAGGAGTATAACTTTATTTACCCTTAGCTGTTTCATACCTGTTGTTACGACACACCTAACTCACTTCAAGCAGTGCGCAGGAAACACGCCTTCTCTCCTTACTGTAAATCCTGAGCTGAGCTGTCATTCCCCTAAAACCATGACTGAAAATGGGACTGAAAAAATATGTGAAGTCATCCTCACAACTTCCTGCTTTATTCACTGAGGCATAAAGTATTTCTTAGTGTGTGAAGGTAATTGCTTCTCACGAATCTGAAGGTGGAAACATAAGTTTCTAGCAGATACAAACAGATGTGTTCTTCTTGTATCTGGTGCTCCTCTTAGTCCTAGTAAAAGCTAATAAAAGCAGAAAAATAATTCACAGTGTTGCAGCACAGCCATGGTCTTGTTCAGTAGAATAAATGTCATCTGGCTGAAACAGTTTAAGAGCTTTCTGTAATCCTCCCAGAAGACTAAGAACATATCGGCTCCAGTCCAAAAGACACAACCCCTGCCTTGCTAACTATCAGACTGTTTGGCCTGGGCATCGTTTAAATTCCATCCAATCAACACATTGTAATGTGAATCTACTCTCCTGCATGCATGCAAGTAATTCAGTGTGTGTGTGTGTGTGTGTTTATGTGCACACGCCAAGATGTCAAGACTACTTTAACTTTGAACACATTACTACTTTTTAAGCGCCTGTGGAGATTTTTCAAACTGATCCCAGCAAACCCAGAGTTATCGTAAAGTGCGTAGTTCATGACTGTCTTACTATTAAGTCACCAAAATTATTCTATTCTATTATTATTTTCAGATTTTATAGTATATAACTTTATTTTTATCTTGACTTACTTTGTTTGAATTTATATGTTTAAATGGCAAATTGAGCTGGCACCAAACACAACAAATTTCATTGCCGCAATAATGCACGTTGTTACATGGTACATGGTACATGACAATAAAGAATCTTAAATCTTTAATCAAAATATGATTTAAGATCAAATTCATGGATAAATTTATTTATTTATCCATTTAGTAGGTGGGGTAGGGTGGGGGCAGGTGTGGCTTTTGAAAAGTCTACTTAAGATTCCAGACTGATTAATATAAAACAGAATTGTTATAGCCTTGTGGTCATTTTTAGCAAATAATGACATTTCTAGATTCAAAACATTAGTTTGCTTTTCTTTGCTTCTCTGTGAAATATCTGATTGTGTATCTGGAGACTCATTAAACATTAAAATATACAATTAATTTCATTATGTCACTGAAACGGGGACAATAATGTGGAACAAAAATTCTGTGCAACCCTCAAAATTGATCAGTTTCAGTTAGACCTAGGAAATACATGCAACAGTTGGACAAATTCTGCTGCTACTTTAAAAAAAAAAAATTTATATCATTAGATTGATTATAGATGGTGAACTATGTCTGGGAAGGATGAAGCCAGCGAAAACTCTGGTGCAGACCCATAGCAGTCCTGATGTGTAATTTGGCCACGCAACCACGAAGCCAGTAGGAAAATAATGTCTTGCTCAAGAACACTTCATCAGGACTGGTGGGAACTTACCTGTGACTTCCTTCTTCAGTGTCCCCCCGGCTTGTAAAAGGTGTTTTGGCAGCTCAGCTCATGGCCATTTTTTTATATGGTGACCACAATGTGAAACTCTAAATTCTTGAACATTATTTTTGCAAAATCAGCTACTCTACTTAAAGTCATTTTAAAAATAAAAGAAACTCACCTTCACATTTGTGGCTGGTTTCACTCTGACGATGGCCAGCAGGGCATTTACATTCATATGATCCCACAGTGTTGATACAGTTGCCCCCAGAACACAAACCTGGCACTGCCTGGCACTCATCCACATCTATGAGGTGGAAGAAAAGACAGTGAAATTAATGAGAGGAGGCAAATGCACAGAGGAACAAAAGTTATACTAATTCCTGGCATCTGCAGCATTTAGGAGGTGCAGATTCTTTTGTTTTCAATAAAACCAAAACTACACAGACTAAGTTCAAACAATATGCAGAGTTCAATGTATCAGTTAATTATAGTTCAAAGGATCTTTTTGTTTCTGGCAAAAGTGCCGTTGGTGTAACACTGTGTTCTCTTATGTTCCCCCAGCCCTGGTGCTTTATTGCTACGAATGAGGTAAAACAGGCAGTAACTTGGCACTGGCAGTGATGCCTAAGCCACATCCTGAAAGACTAGCTTTAGCTCTTGTTTTAATAGGAAATGACTTTTTAAATGTACATTTTCCCAGTACTCAATGTGAGTCACTTTTACCAGTATTGGGGATATGTCAGTGGGTGAGCACCTTTGTGAAAAATGTGAATAATACAGTCAACAGTCCCCCCCCTACCACCACCACCACCACCACCACCACCACCCCACACACACACACGGTTTTCATTAGATTAAAGTTAGAGTATTGTGATGTACCTTTGGCTGCTCCCTTATGCGTCCCTCATTTTACACAGGATGCCCTTCCTGACTCAACCCTCCGAGAGGAGCTTGTGTCCCCATCTGGAGGCCCCTCTCACCATGAAAAAACTTGAACAATATGAGCAAACCTGCATATATACTCAATATCGCTTTAGACCGTAAACAACTTGTTTTTAATAACCTGAGATAATTTCTTGGATCTTTTAAAGAAATTACTGTCAAGTTTCAAGGAACTCTACTTGGAGAGGGCTGAGAAAAAGAGGGAAAGAAAGCAAATACAGTCCAACATCCTGATGTGAAGCCTGGAGTTCAGTCCTTACATTTGGATTCATAGTCATGAGTGCTTTGTACTGCTGCCAGAAAGACATTGCTCCGGGGTCTCTGGCGATTAGGTGTCTTTTGTGTGTGTGAAAGAGTGGGACAGTGAGTGAATGAAGACTTAAAGAGAGGAAAATAGACAGAAACAGATATTCTGAGAGTGGGAGAAGCACAGACAGAAAGCAAAAAGGGGAGTCAGAGTGGAGTCATGGAGATGATTTATGGGCTCACACTGGCATACCTACAACATATGAGCAACCTGGCAGCCCCAACAAAAAGAAAGGAAGTTGGGGAGCTAAATGGAAATCATTTCCTGATTCCAGATCCATTACCTTTATCAGGTAATAAAGCATAATGTACACAGAATATATACATATATTGTATACAAACAATATATACATATAGCTGAATGAACTGTGAAATTACTATATCAAAAGAGTATAGGGGCTCTGGTTTGTCCCTATACATTTCTTAGGAGCAAATGTCAATTTAATAATCAATTATTGGTACATACTGTATATTTTTGGCCCCTAGATATTTAGCTTCTTGTTCCTTGTGATAATTGTTGGTACACAGTTTAGCATAAAGGTGAGAATAAACTGAACACTTAAAGTAAGAATGTAGTACCAGCTGATTTTGACAGGTCTATGTTTGCACCTTCCTCAGTAGTAAAGCTGTGAAAAGTGCTTGCTAACTTTTGTTCAAAAACGAGTACTAGCAATGCGCTGTGCCACCCGAGCTACATAACATTTGTTTGCTGAAACAAAACTGGCTTTAATGCATGCGCACCAATCAAAGGTAGGCTTGAAAATTATACAAAGAAACAGCTTTGTGGCTGTACACTATGGCTAACTTTGTACCTTCACAAAAATAGAGCATCTACTTGCATGCTGTCAATATAATAACGATCAACAATTAAATTGTGGTATTTTAAACTTGAGAAAAATTCACAATGTGTAACTTTAAATTGCATCTGTATTTTTTTTGTAATGTATAATGGATGAACTTGAACTCATTAATGCTAATAATATCGATGCATCCAGGATGAGGCAACAAAGATCCTGGCTGGCATTATTTTGCAGGGAACATAACTGCCACATGTGTCATATTGAGGTGAGCATGTTTCTGTTTTGATTCCATTTGTTATTCCAGCCATCCCAGTGTTTCAGTGTCTGTGTTCCACAATTTCTATATATGGTTAGTGTTAATTTCCTTGTCTCAGTATCAAATATTTGTCATTTGGTCACTTCCTGTTTTATTTGCCTTGTTGTAGTTTTACTTTCTGCTTCTCTCCCCTTTGTAATTACCTTCACCTGTTATTGATTGTTTTCACATGTGTTCTGCTCCCTCCTGTGTCTTGCCTTTGTAATCAGTCCCCTTCCTCTTTGTCAAATTGTCTGGTTATGTTCCCTTTTGTGCAGCCCTCTTTGTTCCTGTGTTCTTCTGGTTTTAATGTCTGTTTCCTTGTGTTTGTGGATTTCTGTTTTTCTTCACCTTTTTGGACTTAGTTCATTTTTGACTTTTGTGTTAGCCACAATAAAGGCTTGCTTATATTTCATTCCTCACTACACCACATAACCTGCTGATTTAGAATAATCTTTTCACAAGGTTAAAGGTATAAATGAATTGCCAAAATCACGCTGAGACAGAATTGTCTCTAATTAATTGTGTAAAGGTACAATGACTCTCTATCCTGCTCATTCCACAATGCAACTCAAAAACATATTTGAAAGCTCCACTATTCTTGGTATGGGCCATTCTTATAATAAATTCCAGGCTTTCACTTAAAATGTTTGGGCCTTGAAGCAAAAACCAAAACTACAGGTTTTTAGGGGCTCAGTATTATTCCTCGTAGTCTAGTAAAGTGACATGCTTCAATTTCTGCCAGGTAACAAAGACGTATCTTCTGTATGTGGACCCATTATGTTTACTGTGGTATCACTTCTTACAGGCCAGTTCTGAGCCATTGCATGTGTGTAGCTTCAGCTGAATAAGACCTTACCAGGAAAATACAAGCTTGTATCGGCCTCCTGTGTACATGTAAACACCCTCTGTGTTGTTATCACTAGTTGTACAGGAGGAATTCTAGCTGAAATGATGATGGATAAAGTAATGGTTTGGATGTTTATTGTGGTGACTGTGCATGGCTGTGTGTGTCTCTGTGTGTGTTATTATGTGTGTCCGTTTTCATCTCTGTTAACATGACGTGAAAAAGACGTTCTGCCAGGTGTGCATACAAGAAGAAAAGAGCAAGATCTGACCTTGGCAGGCTCCAGTCCGGATGTTGGGTATGAAGCCTCGTCTGCAGGGGTGTGGCTGGGCAGGACACTGCTCACAGGGGTGGCCCCATGCTCGGCCAATGGTAGCGCAGCAGAGAGTTTTGGTGCAGACGATTCCACTGAGCTGGCCCTGACACATCTGGTTGTTCACTTGGGTGAAACATGGCCCAGTCCTGTAGTCTGAAGATGGAGAGAGAAATACATCATGTGTTAATTGGTGGCTGACTTAATATTTAATTGATTAAATAATAAGGCAGTGATTCAAGCACATTTGGTGCAACATTAAGTGAAACCACGTTAAGTACATAAACAAGAAATTTCTATCTAAATGGAGGAGGCATATTTCCTGCAACATCTGAGTCTTCCTTCATTTCTTTCTTTACTAAATTTCTAACAAAAATGGAAGAATGAATATGGGGAAAATGGTGCAACATTAAAAGATGATTTTAAAGAGATTTCTAACTACTTCTTTAACCACATTTGTGCAGTTTTATTGTTTTAAGTGTCTTGGGATCAAGTAATTGGCTTACAAACAAGAGGACTTATAAGTAGCAAGTTTAGGAATTCCAGACTCAAGATAAACAATAGGAGAGTCAGTTGCAGCATAACAGATCATGTCTGGCATAAGATTTCAGACATGTGCTCATTAAACCTGCTCACAATAAACTTCAAAAAAGAGAGGTTTGTTTCAGGAGGAATTTGGCAGTCTGATTAGAATGGCTGCTATGTCTTCTGATAAGACCATATGTAACTGACATACTGAAGCAGGTGTCAGCACTTTAACTAGAAACTGATGATGGGCTTAACAGCGGATATTTTAATTTCCATCAAAATGAGAGTAAAGAAGATAATGACAGCACAGTTATCAATAAAAAATCACACAATGGTCTCACAAAAAAACTAAAAATGAATCGAACATTTAACACTTCTCTAAGTTGTTATTGGGACAATGCATTTTGTAATGGATTTGCAAAAATACACTCACCAACAAGAAACTTCTTAACATATGTTGCTAATGACACCTCTTGTTTTGAACAGTAATAAAAATATCTCAGAGGTCAGACAGATTTGTTCCATTATAGAAAAAACAGCTCACACTCTGCAGTTCCAGTTTTATCTATTTATTACACCACGAAAACTCACGTTTTGAGCACACCTGCTCTTCATTAGATCATCAGGGGTGCTCAAAACATCCGTTTTCATCATGCAATAAATAGGAAAAACTGGCAATTCACAATATGCAAGCTGTTTGGTTTTTATATATATATATATATATATATATATATATATATATATATTTATTGTTGACTTTATTTTCTGGCACAGCACCTGCCACCTTATTGGTGCGGACAAGCATGCATTTCTCTCAATGTATAGAAATGCACATCTTTCTTTTGGGAAAGCATGGTAAAACCAGCGAAAATAATTACACAAAAAAGTAATCACCACTCTTGCTACACTGCTTCTTGCCAGTGAAACTGGCATAATCTTGTTAAATGCACTTCACAAATCAGACACAATGAGCTCATGCTGAAACCATTTCAGCATTACGATGTTCGTCCTTTCAATCACATACAGCCTAATGATTGCTTCCCTTGTGGGAGAAACCCTTATTAAGTTCTCTACGGTGGCGCCAAACTTAATATAGCCATCATTAAATAAAGCAGACTGTTAGATTGTCACAGGAGAGATGAAAGGCTAACTGCATGGTTGGCTAGCCAAGGCTGTGACAGTTACTTGTAGAGAAAGAGCTCTGAAGGAAGGATCCAAGCAGTGGTGGATGCCATTCTCTGGCCTTATTGCCCTTATTAGTTCCTTGTGCAATATGAAAGAGGATCGCAAAGAATGGGGCAAGGAGTATGAGAGGCAGAAAGAAAAAAAAAAAAAATGAGCAGAAAGTAGGTCAAACTGAGCATGCAGACAGAAGTTTGCAGCTCTAGTCAGGTCTCCTCATACATCTGTCTTCATTTCTCTTTGCCCACATTAGGTCTTATTGTTTGTGCTTCACTCCACTCTGCATTCTTCTTGCCTGCCTATCAGCTGCTCTTTCATCTTTCAGCTTCATGTGACTATAGGTATACTCAAGTGACGACCCACTGTATACACGGCATTTTTTTTAAATTTTTTCCTCTAAAACAACATATTGCCTGCAAACATTTTATACACACACGCAAAGAATTTACATTTAATTATAAGTAAGTCAGAAACACGTGCCTAGAACTCAGCCAGTATGCCTCTGCCTTAAATCTGACCCTGTGCAGTCTTGACCTTCGACCTTACAATCTTGTAAATGTTATCAAATGTTTTACCCAGCATCGGTATTACCTACACAAAGTCTGGAAAAGATCCAGCACACAGGTCAACTCCTGTAGCGGTAAATTTTATAATGTACAGATGGACAGATGCACAGACCTCAAAAATGTTATCAATTCTAATACCTACCATAGTGATTAAGTACGCAAAATTTGGCTGGGATCCAACAACCCAGCAAACTCCTACAATGTAATGAGAATTTCATTAATGACTCTGTATGATCTTGATCTTCAGCCCCACAGTCTCATAAATATTATCAGATGTTCTAGCCATCATAGGTATTAATCACACCAAGTTTGGTAGATATTCAGCAAACAAGTAAGTTCCTGTTATGGTAACAAGGTTTGTAGATGGACACACAACTTGAAAACATAATGCCTCCATAGCAGAGGCATAAAATAAGGCTCTTATTGTCAACAAATCCAATGCCGTGACAAGAATCAATAATGGTGAAGTCCAACTCTTCCAAATTAAAACAAGT
>VUQH01007288.1:4375-15220 GCA_015106775.1 Etroplus canarensis | reverse complement strand
TCCTGCATGGAAGTCGTGTTATGAATCCGCATATTTGATTTGGCAAAGTTTTTATGCCGGATGCCCTTCCTGACGCAACCCTCACCATTTACCCGGGCTTGGGACCGGCACTAGGACTACACTGGCTTGTGGGCCCCTGTGGCTGGTTTAAAGCACTTTAGACTACAAGTCACATTTTAACATACATACAGTACTTATTCTATACACTAACACAACACAATATCATGTAACAATATAATGTCTGACATTGCTTTAAAATTATGGCTCCCAGCCAGGAAGCTCTCTTTTTTTACATGCCTGTTGCCTCTACAATCCTACGATCAGTCCTGGACTGAAAATGTTGGAAAATGCCCAGAGGTCCAGGTGAAAATGATTTTGAAAGGGAGATCAACCATATTTAAATTTAATATTTAAATTAAAGTTTTTTTTTAAAGGTATGGGCTGATTCCTGGGGCTTTTTGATTCCATTTTGTTGTGCAGACATTCAGAAAAAGAACAGCTGATTAAAGTTTCCACCTCAACTCTGTGAACTAAACAAGACGGTGATAGCAGAGCATGTTGTCTTACTTCTGCTGATGGTGTTGACTGGTTTTTAAAGTTTGACAATGGCAGTAGTTAATTAATTAATATATCTAATGGTTATAAAGTTAGGGTGTAAGGACATATTAGAGCATGTTTCCAAAGTTACCTAACATACACAGCGACAGTTCCTTCTCTGCGTCTCCTCCCCCTTTAGTTCTAAGCAGACTGTAGCGATCATACTCAGAAAATCCAGCATGATGGTTACTTTACATGTAAAGTGACTGATTGTCCACGCATCTAATTTGCAGTTCAAAACTCATTTCACACATTCCAGACTGTCTGCTCACCCTGAGCACAATCTATGGAAAGGGTCTAAACTGTTGTTTCCACTAAGTATCTAAATCTGTTAATTAGTATTTTTCTGTACCAAAGTGTTGTTGTAAGTACACACAGAGAGACACTCCACCCACATTCAACAAAGGCTGAGTTCACTTCAGTTCAATCAAATGGTGATCAGATCATCAAAATGCAATAACTTAACATTGCTTCTATGAGGTAATGCAGCAGTGGAATGTTGAAAATGTGCTCTACATTTTTAAGCATATTGTAAGTTGGTTATGGTGTCTTTCTTGTCCAGTTGTTCAGTTTGGGTTTTGAATAACTGATATTTATCATGTAGTTGCATCATGATGGGGTGTGGCACCTTTCATCAGGAGTATGGCTGGCAGGGGTTGAGAGTGACTCACCATAGAGCCTTTGAGGGAAAGGGCAGTCTTTCACGGTGTCTACAACTAGGCTACCCTTGTTATTATGTTGGAACTACACTAAAAGATCTGACAGTGCAGTGGTGGACAATGACTCGCCTCCAGAAAGCTTCCACAAGATATAAGCAGGTGTTAGGTTACAACACATTTCTGACCCGATGCCAGCATAAAGCCAGTAAAGAGGCAAAAGCATCATCAGCCTAAATGAAATTTGACCACTAGCACTTTATTACACAGTCTGCAATTAATTTCCTCAAACATACCATCTGTTTCTTGTGTAATTTATCTGAAATTACGGTGCAGTTTGTATTACCTCAAAAACTTAGTAATTCGAATTTTTATCAAGTAAGAATAAACACGTTATATTGTAAGTAATTTTAAATATGTCCTCTGGGCAGTAGCTGAAGGTGGAGGCCCTGTGACTGCCTGTGCAAGGTGTAGACATTGGCTGGGGCCTTGCTGGTACAGTGAGTGTGACAGCTGCTGATGACAGAGCTTGAGTGGTTCGCTGTGCTGGGAGCTACAGCCCCTTCCCAGAGGCAGGTGGCTGGTCCACTGGCTGGCTGGGGTCCTTCTGTGTGCAGGTTGGACGTTCTCCCTGCACCTGTGTGGGTTCTGTCTGGGTGCTGGCTGCAGATGTGACTGTGAGCATGGCTGCCTGGCTCTGTGATAGTCTTGTGATATACTGGTGGCTAGTTCAGGCCGTATTTCACCTCTCAGCCCATGACAGCCGGGGATGAGAGGCAGGGCACCCCTCACCCCCGTAAGAATCTCACTCCGAAATTTTTTCTTTGACTCAGTGTTGGACAGGTACATACTTGTGTACTTAACATAAACCCAGTAAAAACAGTATGGTTATAATGGTGGCATTAATAACACATAACTAAACTTTAATGCACCACACAATTAAAAACATTATAAATATTTGAAAAACTCCATAAAATCATTGCACAGTCCCTGCTACATCAAGCAGCATGATCTAAAAGTCTAACTGAGGTAGGCACAAATGAGTTTTTAAACTGGTCAAGTTTGCACTGGGAGCTCTGTATCGTATTTTGAAAGTTAGAGCTCATATGCTGTATGAGAAATATGTGTCAGGTCAGTCACTATCCTCTGAGCTTGCCTTAGAACACACTGCTCCCATATAAAGAGGTTCATACTCATTCCTCCCTATCACCTTCATGACGGTGTTCACCAGACCAGGGAGCTCAGTTTTCAAGTTGAACACTAAGAATTCTTTACCAGGCTGACATTCCATATCTGACTGAGCTCTCTTATGCATTCATTCATTTTCTTCTGCTTATCTATTTCAGGGTCGCGGGGGGGCACTGGATCCCATCCCAGGGCGAAAGGCAGGGTACACCCTGGACAGGTCGCCAGTCTGTCGCAGAGCCAACACAGAGGGATGGACAACCATTCACTCTCACATTTACTCCTACGGTCAGTTTAGAACCGCCAGTTAACCTAACCCCTCTGCATGTCTTTGGACTGTGGGAGGAAGCTAGAGCACCTGGAGGGAACCCACGCAAGCACGGGGAGAACCTGGACCCTCTTGCTGTGAGGCGACAGTGCTGACCACCACACCACTGTGCACTTATACAGCCTGACAGATAAAAGCATAATCCTGTGCTGCACACCAAACACTCCGAGTCTACATAAAAAGTACAGTCTCTGCTGTAGGCAAGACCACTGGTTTCTGACATATGAAGGTGTTGTCCAAATGAACACCCAGGTACCTGCTCAGTAGGTGAGTCATGTATGGCCACAGGAATATGATCCCCCACAGATCTAAAATCCAGAATCATCTCCTTAGTTTTTGCTACATTCAAGATAAGAAGGTTGTCGTCACACCACAAATCAGGTGACGGGCCTGCATCTTTGTGCAGTTGGCTGAGGATGGCAATGTCACTGAAGAGTTTAAATCAGAGTTTCCTGGGTAGCTGTGTGAGCAATCCTTTGTGTATCAAACATCTGTCTTAAATGAATTTTAAAAACATTTCGTAAAGATGGAAGTCAGGGCCACAGGCCTAAAATCATTGTTTTCAGCTGCACATGGCTTCTTAGCTACTGGAACTATGATGGATTTTTCCAAATGGCAGGAACAATATGTAGATCTGGGAGGAAGCTGGAGTACTCAGTGAGAACACGCAAGCTCCACACAGAAGTACCTCAGCTGGGGTCCGAACCCTTCTTCCTTGTGAGGTAACAGTGCTAACCACCATGAAGCCCACCCAAAAGAGAAGTGTTCTAATAAACAGTGGGGTTCCTGTAGTGGGACCTCCAGGGTACAAAGAGCTGATAGTTTTGAATTCTGGGGTGAGGTGGATGAGGTTTTCTGCTGCTTCCAACTTTAAGTGAAGCAGCTCATCTGCCTCGTGTACTCATGTGTGTTCATGGGGTTAATCTGCAAACTCACAGAAAGAGGGGAGAGTTTTAGGTTTCAAACTTTAAAACCTATGTGATATGTTGCTGTAATCCTACACTGCTGTGCATGACCAGGTCATTTTACACAGTTAGCAAACACTGAATTAACACTGTAGTGCTAACAAACCAGAAGTTCTACATGTTTAATCTGGATTAGTTAACAAGTTCTCAGAATTATGATATTGTCTACTAATCTCCTGAACGTGTCTTCTTTGTGACAGCTGATAAAGCCAAAAGCAGATGATGATAGGAAGTTTATTTATAGTGTAATTATTAAAGACCTTCAAAACAGCATACAGACAGGCTACTGTGTATGAAGGCCGGCACCATACTAATCTCACCGTGATTGCACTGGAAAGCATGAATGATGAATTCATGATTAAATAATGCTATACTCCACATAGGCAACATGTCTTTTATCAGGTTGAGCAAAACATGAAATATTTAAGGCTTAGTCAGCTAGCTATTAGCATATTGTTAAAACTCACAAACCAAATTTATATTGCTTTTTTATTTATTTATTTTTTGCAGTGTACCGCAAAGGTGACAACTCCCTTACAAAAACTGTATTACATCTATGTTCAGCATTATCTACTGTCAGGTCACATTAAACGCTAAGTCAACACAACTGAAGTCAGTCTACCATGCATGTTTGTGCTTCTTATAGTGTAAAATCACTCTAGCATAATAACTGTGGAGTTTTTGTTCATGTATAAAAGACATTTATATCCACAGTGTAGATAGGAGATACGTTTCTGCAGTAGCTCAGAACGAACAAACAGGTTCACATATAGCTTCTACAGTTCTGTTAATGCTGTCACTTTGCCAGACGTTGCTCTACTTCTTAAACATTCACACAAGTGTTCTGTTGAATTGAAGTATGCTAAAGATTGGGAGTCAGGGGTTCACAACGCCTCATTCACTTGTGCAGTCTCATACCATAATACCATAATACCCTTTGCTTCAGGTCCTGCTCGGACCCCATCCGAGCCCAACAAATCAATTCTCTATGGCTATGAAAAATAAAGGTTGATGCTTTCCTAAAATCATTCAAGAATCATTGATCATGCTCGTACACAGGTGATTCCAGGCGCACACTGGAATTTACATTTTCTTTATCTTGTCAGGATGGTGAATGTTGTCTGTCTCCTCTACAGATGCTATGCAGAGATCAAAGATAAGGGCGCCATTACGTTTATGAGTGTATTACCACAATCAAACTGCAAGGCCAATAAAGCTACAGGGTCAGGCCGGTTGTTTTTGTCAAAACTGCTTTAATTCTTCAGCTACAGTAGAAATAAAACAGCATGTAAAGCCTGGTCTCTTAAGAGGCTTTGTCAGCAAATTCAAGAAAAAAACCCCTGAATAAATGTAAAGAAGGTCCATACTGCACATAAGAGCTCAGTGGAGTCAGCTACAGGAGATTTTGGATGCTCATGAAATACAGTACCATCCTCATCAATATATAAATCATTTGGAGGCTTGAGCCTGTTCAACCCACTGGATCTGTGTTAAAAAACTGGTAAAGTCCTCAGAACTAAAGCTCCCTCATGATGGACAGTCCCCCGCCCCAAGCAATTTCCCCCTGGGATTAATAAAGGATTTTGATCCTGTGCTGTATGTGCCATTTATATTCTACATTTACCTTCATTTAATGAAGAACGGATCTCATTTTATGCAGGAGACTAGAATTCACAAGCCACTGCACCTTATTATATGTCTGAATACCAAACTGAATCCTTACATGTGGACTTTGGACTGTATTTTATCCTCTCTGTGCTTCTATCCACACATTGTATGTTTATTTGGAATGCCCTGACTGAAATATTACATATTTGCACTTAGTTACAGTGGATTAAAAAACTAGTGAAAGTTGAAATGCAGGACTAATAAACTGCAGAGGCCCAAAACATCCCATGTGTGAGACTATAACTGTTTTTAAAATGAATGTAAAGTAAAGTCATGTTTTTCACAGAGTTTTCCGCTCACCGCAGGACTGCACAGCTGAAGAATATTTATGCATGGTAATTCTACTACCTTGGCTCAACACAGTGAAGCCATTGTTTGGGTTTCCTGTTCACATGCGTCTCTGTTGCAATCATTAGTTTGGCCGAAGACCACATGCAGTCGCAGGCTCAGTCACGTCCAGATAGTAGACCCTTCCTCTGAGTGTCCACTGTAAGAAGGCAGACAAACACAAAGACAAACTTTCCCACGTGCAGTGCTTCAGTTGTAGCTGCAGACATTAGTGGATGTCCTGTGTGGGTTCAGCTTCACACAAGAACAACATGTTTGACTCTGAAGCACAACACACATGGAAAATAAGAATCCTAGCTGTTGATTTACAGGCAGATTGTCGATGTTTAACGGAAGGAGGTGTGTTAAAAGCACCAAGGACAGAATAAATCTCAGTGATTCTCTCCACTGTCTGACAGATTCCCTCTCTTCACTTCTCCTCCTCTTTTTTCTCTCCTCCCCTTAGCACCATAGAGGCAAGCTTTATTTCAGCTCACACTGCTAATTTAAACTCTAGAAGCCATAGCCTGCAGCTCTGACTTTAGGTCAGCTCAAGAAGAGGTTACCTTTGGAAAGCATTTTCTTTGTCAGGAGTTTTGATTTGGGAGCTACCATGGTTGACAGCATGGACATGGAGAAACACGAGAAGCGTTACTGCATTCAGCGTAAGCATGCAGTCATCATCTGCATAGTGGTGGTGGTGTGCTCTTTGGCAGTGGGCCTCGGGGTGGGCCTGTCTAGGTCAAACACCACTACGCCTCCTGCCCCCACAGCAGGGCCTACTGAGCCCCCTCCACCTGACAGAGGGCCCTGCCTGCCTTCCACTGACTCCAGCGGAGACTGGAAGAATTTCCGTTTGCCTGACTATGTGAATCCTGTCCACTATGATCTGCACCTCGAGCCAAACCTGGAGGATGACACCTACACAGGCACTGTCGACATCCAGGTGACAGTCAGTAAGCCCACCCGTTATCTTTGGCTCCACATCAGGGAGACATTTGTCAGTGCCATGCCAAGGTTAATGATGCAGAGTAGCCAGGGTGCGCAGAGGGAAGTGGCAGTGAAAAGGTGTTTTGAATACAAAGATCAGCAGTATGTGGTGGTGGAGACAACAGAGGAGCTGCCTGCTTCGGGCACAGGAGAGGTGTACACGCTCAGCCTGGACTTCCAGGGTTGGCTCAGTGGCTCTTTGGTGGGATTCTACAGGGTCAGCTACGTAGAGGATGGGGTCACCAAGTAAGTTCCGTCATAAACATGCTTATTAAGCAAGCTTTACGAAAGAATGTGGCAAGTAGACACAAGACACACTAAAGCTTGCATCTAAAAGTGACAGTTATTTGTTAAAATACTTTTTTTTTGGCAAACCAGCCTAAACTCAAAGTCACTTTACAGCCTTTTGTGGAGGTTTTGTAATGTAAGTTAATCAGTGTCATCTAAATAACTGTGGACAGGCTATAAATGATTTCATAAAAGCAAGTGTTAAATGATCTCCATCTGAGAATGATCTGTTCAGGACTCACCTTTTGAGACACAATCAAGAGCTCCTGGTGGCTGTAAAACACTGGCAGCAGGTTCGATCTTTGATTCATCTCACTTATGCTGATTGGTTGTGGCTCAGGAGGCACAGCAGGTCATCTGCTAATTCTTTCTCTGGCTCCTCTGTTCTGCGTTTGTTGTCAAAAAGCACTTGGACCGTTCAGTAATAGTAGAAGAGTGGAAACAGCATTCCATTTACCATTCCTGTGGTCAGAAATATTTTTAGGTACTGAAAGATACACCGCAAATTCACTCAGTGAAATTACACCAAGTCATGCAGCAAATGAAGTGCTACTGAACTGTTCATCCTAAACTGTGATATACAACTTATAAAGTTTATCTTTGACTTTTTGGCCTTCTGTTTACATGCATCATTTTTTTTCTAGTAGTGTGCTGAGTGGCAGCCTGCTGCAGCAGCTCCTGTTCTATTTAGTTTCTAATTAATAACTTTATTAGCTGATAAAGTAGATTTTTCTTGCTTTTGTGATTTGTGCAAAGGTAAAATTGCTGCTTTTTTAAGTCAGATTTTACCAGTCTACTAGTGGTCTTTCTTTGCATTTCACTCTTGGCAATGGAGACTCTTCAGCAGCTGATGGTGCTGAGTTCTACTGCCTGGAATGAGTCTTCTAATCCTGGAGGAGCCAGTGCCTGATCTGTTCCAGAAACAGTCATGGGGAATGTGATGTGTTTGGAATTCGTTCGGTGAGCTCATAAGACCACAAGGAGCACATCGAGCGTGGCTTGATGCGCTTCATGGAGCATTGCAACATTGCAGCAAGCTGTTGCTACACTCACACTTCCTGTAAACATGCTGACTGTACCTGACATCAGGACTTTTTGGGCACACAGGGACATAGCTGTGAAAGAAATGTGGGGGGATTGCACTGCTAATTCTGGATGTGTTACTGCATAATCAAGTGCATTACTTGCAGACGGATTTGCTGTTGCTGTTTGAACCCTTTTGAATCAGCATATCTTGGATTCCTCCACCAGCAGTAATTCAGGGGTCCTGACCACCCTCTGCACCACTTTCTCTAAAATCTGTTTCAGCTTTGCTGCCACAGAGACAAGAAATATTTACCACCTTATACTTGAATACCTGTATTCAGTTTAGATTTCAGCTCCTTTATCAAATCATATTTACAGTCAGCCACACTGACCACCCATTTGACATGGAGCCCATTAATTTGCAGCCAAGTTACACTAAATGTTCAGTAAGCAAAATGGTAAATGGTCTGGTGCATCAGGAGCAATTTGGGGTTCAGTGTCTTGACTAAGGACAACCCGCTCTACCTCCTGAGCCACAGCCGCCCCAAAATGTTAAATACTTTAGGTGTAGCGCTAACATTTACAAAGCATTCCAGTCTTCTCAGGTCATCTCAAGTGCCTAAAAATAATGGATTATTACTTAAAGGCTGTTGATATAGAGTCTTTCTCTTTATGACAGTAGCACTGGCAGTTGTTTGACCAATGGCAACCTGGTTGTAAAAGACCATTTTCACCAACCAGTGGACCAGTCTCCATGGAGATAACAGCCCTAGCTTAGTGATAAAAGAAAAATGCTAAAAAAATTAATAGAAACGTTTCATAATCCATCAGATTTGGCTGTCATGTCATGTTTCTGAATCACTGCATTATGTGGCGTTCAAATAAGCTCAGACTCAGTTTATGGAGGAAGTGCTGCTATACTCTCCTGGTGCTACTGCCACCAGCATTTGATGCTTTTTTTCAGTTACATGTGTGGTTGGTCAGTGGAGCAAACTGAACAAAGAAACCAAAGGTGCTGTCAGTTAGAAAAGACCTAAACCTGACTCTACATTGTCATAAAGTTTTAGTCTGAGCTGTTTTTGGCTGTAAAAACTACGAAAAGAAGATGGAAAGCAACAGGTTTAATACACTCTGCAACAAACTGTTCTTCCTTTAATTCTCAGAAAGATTGCTGCGACGGATCATGAGCCAACAGATGCCCGCAAATCTTTTCCCTGCTTTGACGAACCTAACAAGAAAGCAACCTACACTATCTCCATTACTCACGATGCTAATTATCAAGCTCTGTCCAACATGCCAGTAGAGGTAAGTCAGTGAAGCTGGCTGGAACTGCAAGAAATCATATAAAATAATAATGTGGGCTCAACATCACAGACTTTAGTACTCCGCATTCTGCTTAAAATATGCAACTATTACTAAAATGATTCTTCTGACACTCAATGTTGAGCGTGACATACTCCCAACTGTTTTCTGTTTCTGCAGGGCACGCCTCAACAACTGTCTGGCAATAGAATAAAAACCTCCTTCCAGAAGTCTGTTCCAATGAGTACCTATTTAGTATGTTTTGCTGTGCACCGGTTTGCCAGCGTGGAAAGAATTTCAGCCAGAGGAGTTCCTGTGAGTTTACGTTTAGCATGCATCCATCATAAAGTGTATTGTGAAGATTTAAAATGAATTTATACTGCTGGATTTATACTGCCAAACACATAAAACACACACTTCTGTGTTTTTCATTATTTTGCAGTTAAAAATCTGGGCTCAGCCCAGTCAGACACACACTGCTGAGTATGCAGCTGACACGACCAAGGTCATTTTTGATTACTTTGAGGAATATTTCAACATGACATACTCCATCTCAAAATTGGGTAGGTACTGGAACACTAACTACCTCCTGTGAGATAAATTCTGCTGTGCTGAATTATATCTGTTTTACACTGAGGTCATCCTGAGACAAGTTTTAGGGGTCATAGTGTTTTTTTAAAAAATGGAATAGATTTTTTATTTGCATTTAAATGTGGACTGTCTGTGTTGGTTTGATCCAGATAAGATAGCCATCCCTGATTTTGGTACTGGTGCTATGGAGAACTGGGGTCTTATCACCTACAGGGAGACCAACCTGCTGTACGATGAGAACCAATCATCCTCCTCCAACAAGCAGAGAGTGGCCAGTGTTATCGCACATGAGCTGGTTCACCAGGTAACACACTCGAACTTTACTTTGGCTAACACAATCTGGCTTTTTCCACTTTCTGTTTGCATATGTGATTTTTAAAAGCAGTGGGGGAAAATAACTTCTTACACTGAATTAGGTACTGTTCAGATGGCAGAATCTCAAAATCTGAAGTGCCTAAACCTTTTGTGCCCTAGAAATATGACAAGCTCATTGTCTCGTTCTGAGGTTATAAAACTCACTTAGCCCGTTTGTCATGGTCTGCAGGTTTTGTGGTTGTGGGACTGAGGTTTGTTAGTTTCCAAGATGTTTACACCACGTTCCCACTGCAGGCAGTTCAGATTTTTTTGCTGAGATCTGATTATTTTGCGTGGCTGTTCACATTATAATTTAAACCTGACCACAATCAGACTCCAGGGTGAATGGTCTGCCGCCCTGAAGTGACGCAAAAGCACAGAATGAAGTGTGACACCACACGCAGCATGCTGTGTTTACAGAAATAAATATGGATGCTACACATGTCAGCGTGTGAGTAAACTTTCTTTCCACTGACTATCTCCATGAGCGCTGTCTGCCATGCTTGTTGGGTCCAATGTTGACATTTGGTCTCGCCACGTCTCGTTGGTGCAGAATTATGACGTCTTT
>VUQH01007268.1:8529-19917 GCA_015106775.1 Etroplus canarensis | reverse complement strand
CTGTGTGCCTCTAATTCAAACTTGATTTGGTGTGTGTGTGTGTGTGTGTGTGTGTGTGTGTGTGTGTGTGTGTGTGTGTGTGTGTGTGTGTGTTACAGCCTCCTGGTTTAGTCTTAAGGATCCAGCGTGATCGAATAAACAGAAAACTTTAGCGACATGAGACAAAAAAAGAAGGACAGACAGGAAAAAAGAGAGAAAGAGCATAGACTTTTGCAGTGTCTCACATAAAAGAAAGACAGAATAATTACCAAAACCAGAAAGAGAAAAACAGACAGAAAGGAACTGAGAGAGAGTGACAGACAGAAAGAAAGAGTGTTACGTAACTTTGTCCTCAGGAAGCTCTGCCAAAATTTGGCTTGGCTTGCCTGACTACTACGACGACAGGGATTTTTTCATGGAACAGATTAAACAGCTCAAGCAGGAGACCAGCAGACATATGATGGATCCCAGTTCTTCGATCTCCCATAAACTGCAGTAAAACACTTCAGTACACTTTTTATATATTGCCTGAGAAATCAAGATGTGCCAGCACAGTGTAGCAAGTACGAACAGCATGTCTTCAATTACAAGCTGCAGGCTTATATAGAAAGAAAAAGAGTATTCATCAGGGCTGTGTTTAGTTTAACACAGATCTTAAACTATTTTGTCCTTTTTTTAAAAAAAAAACCTCATTTTCTATGGACTCCTGCATTTTGAGGTACTTAATTGCAGCTATGCTTTCTTATTTTTATTGATGTTGTCTGAGCTTGTGTGCAAATTGGTTTCAAAGAAAACGAGCCCCTTACACAGATTCCAGGAAAAAAAAACATCAGAAAGGCAAGTCTGGCTTTGACAGTGATTAAATGATGAACACCAGAACATCCTGCTCCTGATTCCTGGAAGACAGGAAGTTGCAAAGTAGAATAAAAGAAGAAAAACTGTATTCAAAAAGAGGCATATATTAGCTCTTCCTTTTTCCAGTACTAAAAATGAAAGTAAGAAATGAGTGAAAGTGAACCTAATCAGTAATGAAACAAAGGCACATAAAGTGCATGACACAAGGCTACCAAACGTGACATGAAGAAAATCTCTTATAACGTATGGCGCCACCATCCTCAAGATTCAATGTGGATTTTGCTCTATAAACAGGACAGTCATCTCACATAGCAAGATCAAAGGACAGTGTTTTTGTATTTCTGCAGCATCAGTGGCATCTGACTGATTGTAGAGGCTATTGCTGTCTCTCTGATGAGGAGACGTTGAATATTTGTAGCAGGTAACTTGTAACCAAATGTTGCTGTGGTCATTTCCAGCAACTGACAGAGCTGAACCTGGGATGAGAATGTGTTGCATGACTTACACCACGGAATTCTAAACGAGATGAAAACCATTCTCAAAATGCTTGCTTGATCAATTTAAATGAATGCTTTTTTCTTTAAGTTTGCCATTTTGTCTGAGAGGAAGATGTGCCAAGACTTCTGATAAATGGCTACCTCTAATGATTAATTCATGAAAGGGGAATTAGTCATTGCCTTATTCTGAAAAGTTTGGCTGAATTACTAAGGAGCCAAAGCAACTGATGAAGCCATATTATTAAACTAACAGCCCAAGTGATCAGTCTAAGTTGACTGAGTAATAACAGGGAAATAAACTCAAGACAACAGAAGTATAAACTTGATATAATATGAAAAAAAATCTGAAAGGAAAAAAGCTCAACTACAACCATAATCAAAACAAAAACCACACTATAGGTATAGGCCTTCACCATTGGAAAAGACCTCAGGTTTGGGCTCATCAATAGTGTTGGGGTGAATACTCAAAAAAAATACAGTATGACACATTACTCATTACTTGGAGAAAGTAATGCATAACACTATACTGTAATGGAACATGCCCTGGAATGCATTTTCATATAATTACCAATTAACAATGCAAAGCTGAGGCTACGGTCCCATACTGCCACTTCTTTTTCTTCTTATTTCAGTTGCTACCTTTAGAGGTTTCCACATCTTTCTCCATCACTCCACGCATCCACATCAACTCTCTGCATGTCCTCCTTCACTACATCCATCAACCTTCTCTGTAGTCTTCCTCTTTTCCTCCTCCCTGGACCTCCATCTTCAACATTCTTTGTCCAGTATAGTCACTATCCCACTTCTGCATGTGTTCAAAAAATCTAAACCTTGCCTCTCTGACTTTGTCTCCAAATCAAAGCTGATCTAATTTTTTTAATCCTGTCCGTCCTTGACACTACCAACAAATATCTCAGCATTTTCAAACCATACATCATAGCAAGTCCCACTACTGTCTTCCCTTTTGCTCTTGCTGTTATCCTTCTGTCACAAAGCACCCCTGACACGCATCTCCACCCACTCCACCCTGCCTGAACTCTCTTCTTCACCTTTTCTTGTGCACTGTCCGTTGCTTTGGATGGTTCATCCCAGGTATTTAAAGTCATCCACCTTCACTACCTCTAATCCTTGCAGCTTCACCATTTCACCTGCCACACTCTCACTGATACACATATTCCAACTTGCTTCTACTGATTTTCATTCCTCCACCTCTCCGGTCTCTCTTCCACCTCCTCCCTACTCTCACTACAGATCACAATGTCATCTGCAAATATCAAAATCCACTGAAACTCCTGCCTGACCTCTTCTGTCAACCTGTCCATCACCACTGCAAACAAGAAGGGGCTCAGGGCCCTGATGTAATCCCACACCCACCTTGAACCCATCTGCCACTTCTACCGCCAACATGTCTTCCAATGTAAGCAATGATATCAGTCATTTGTCTCTACCCTCGAATACAACCAATTTGAGCCTTTCCAAAATCAGCGCCCCCTACAGGTAGCAGGAGATTAATCACTTAACTTCTGCAACTGCATGTTTCTGATGACCACACCATTAGATGCTAATGTCAATAGATGTTCAGTAATAATTTTGAGAACAAATGGAGCAAGCACTTTTCAATGGTTTTTTTTTTTCCCCCACTCACTGTAGTAACTAATCGTGTAACATTTTTATAAAGGCTGATTTAGCCAAAGCATAACCAAGGCTAGTGACAGCTTTCCCTTCAGTGGCTAATGCTAATACTGCTTGTTATTGGTTAGGTTGAAGGTCCATGAGTGATGACACACCCCGAACACCAGATTGCCATGTTTTTTTTACACAACCACTGGAGGTCTCTTAATTTTAAAATGTAGTTATTGTAAAAAAAAAAAAAAAAAAAAAAAAAAAAATCCTACATGCACAAACAAGCTGCAACATCCTTTTTTGAAGGAGGACAGTCCCTACCACACACCTCACCACTGTTACATTGCCCTCATACATGTCCTGCACCGACCTCATGCACTTCTGTTACTTGCAACTTCCTCATACAATGCCACAGTTCCTCTCTTGGCCCCCTATCAAATGCTTTCTCTAGATTCACAAAGACACAGACCCACACAATGACATAAAATGCTGTCCAAATGAGGAAAAACACAAGCTCTTTCTTTTAGCGTTTAAGTAATAACTCAAAGCCAACAGCAACACTGAACCCAGCCCAAAGAGCATGCCACAGCAATCACGACATTCACTCATCTTTAGCAACACTCTGGGTTCTTTGCTGGCTTTGTGTTAGCATGCTGTCCTTTTAGGTACTCACAAAGAGTTGTGTTACTGCAGGCAGGCCAGTCGAGCACATATTTCAGCATTGTCTTGCTGAAATATGCAAGGCCTTCCCTGAAAAAAGACATCATCTGGAGAGGAGCATAAATTGCTATAAACCTGTATATACATTTCAGTATCGAAAGTGCCTTCCCAAATGTGCAAATTGCCAGAAAATAGGTACTAATGCATCCTCATTCCATCAGAGATCCAGGCTTTTGAACTGAGCACTGATAGGAAGCTGAACTATCCCTCTCTTCTTTAGTCCAGAGGACATAGCATCCATGATTTCCAAAAAGAATTTCAGATTCCAATTTGTCTGACCACAGAACAATTTTCCATTTTGACTCAGTCCATTTTGAATAAGCTATAACCCAGTATGGATCATGTTTACTTATGGCTTTTTCTTCACATGAGAGAGCTTAATCTGTATTTGCTGTAGATGATACAGTGAAATTTCTCCACAATTTATATACATTGTTTCTTGCAGATTGCTGACCCTCTATCCGTCTTTACTTCTGAAGGATTCTACCACTCTAACGTTCTCTTTTTATACCTCCTCACATCACTGGTCTGTTGCCAATTAACTTAATGAGTTGCAACATGTTCCTCAAGCTGTTTCTTTTTAGTAACATTTACATTTCCAGCCTTTTGTTCCCCTTGTCCCAACTTTTTTAAGATGTGTTTCTTCCATTAAATTCAAAATGAGCTAGTATTCCTCATGAAATAATAAAAATCTCATTTTTAGCATTTGATATGCTTTATATCTTCTTTTGAGAATAAAATATTCATTTGTGAGATTTGTAACTCATTTCATTGTTTTTATTTATATTTTACAGTGCACCAACCTTTTTGGATCTGGGAATGTATTACACAGTTGCCATTTCATACATTAAACAAATACAATGAAGTTAGACTCATTTTGATTAATTCTTCTATCCATCAAAATTTAAAGTCCAATATTTTGTTTTGGTCAATAGTCAAATGTTTTCCTTTCTTCACTGGCTGTAAGAGCCATTGTCATGCTATTTGTGAAGCTCTAAGAAATGAAAGGACAGTGTTTGAAAATGTGAAATAGATTAGTTGTTAGTATGAATAACTAAACTGAGATAATACAACATTGCAGGCTGAAAGTACCAATTTACATTATGTTGCAACCTGAATGATAACTTAACATCAACTTAGCTTTCAGGAAATCATTTTTTGCCATTACTTTTTAACAAAAGAACAACACTGATAAGTTACCTTGATGCTTCAGACTTGCTTGCTGGATCGTACCATCCAGTCATGTGTGCATTGCTTTCTACCACTAACAAGTCAGCTTTCTCATTTACTACCTAATTGGGCTCTCAAGGATAATGGCCTATTTGTTTGTTTGTGTGTAACCGTGAGCGATCAACAGTCTGTAGATGTTAAGAGTGTGCGTTTCCCCTCTGTGCTGCTGTATCCGCATGGTTGGCTGTGTGTATTTATGTGTTTGACACAGCCCCTTTCCTCCATGTTAATGTCATGTGAATGAGGCAGATCTATGGCAGGTGTGAGAACAGCTTGAGGCTCGTGTCATTAGCCCGCCACCGGTGTCACTCTGTCCTGTGCTGATCCAGCCTGGCACCTTTCATCCACCACATGCTGCTCACACACTTTTTTATAACTAAAGTCTGTATTCTCTGCAAAAAGATTTAGTGCTGGTCTCTGTGACTGGCTGATTATAAAGGAACCTGAGGCAGATTCCATGGTGCCTGCTTTACTTGTTTTTATCTGAGATTTATTCAAGCTTGGAACCAGCTGCACTTGTGCCAATGTGATTTAATTGTGTATTGCAAGAGATTTTCCAAAACCACATAAAGTCAGAGGAGGCTGAATAAAGGCAAAAACACTCAGTCCTCCAGACTTCACTAAAAGTGAGATAAGCCAGTAGACATAGAAGTATGTCATCTTGAGCATTTGACACTTCTGAATTTGTGAGAATAACATGAGTGGAGGTTTCAGGGTGGACAAGGTGCAGAACTGGGACAGAGTGACAGACTGCCCCGGTAAGCCTTTGGCACTGTCATCATACTGCATTGTGGGTAACGCCACATGACACGACCACAGGAGTCGGAAAATGAATTTTCTACCATGAGCGCATGGCTTTGGGGTGATTAACAAGGTAAATGTTACTCAATACTAATTAACACTTATTGATGCTGATTAATGTGATAAAGTGCCATAAATGTTTAACTCTTCTTAAAAGTAGCAAAAATGAAACACCTCAGAGCCTCAGTGGTTTTATTTTGAAGTAATTCATATGCATGCTTAATAATGTTGTGATGATAAGCAGCTGAAGTTTTTCAGTCTCATCTTTAAAAATCTGGTCATAAAACTATAACATGTTTAACATTTCTAATACAGGAACGCTCTATGAACAAGCACCTATATATATATATATATATATATATATATTTTTTTTTTTTTTTAAATTCTGCTGCTTGTCATTCATAAAGTTATGAAGAGCCAATAGAATAGAATAGAACAGTCTTTATTGCCATTGTACAAATTATAATGAAACTTCAAGTGGCATCTCTGCATAATTTAAAATAACGTACCATCGGCTGCTCCCTTGTATTTTCCCCAAGGGGTCGTCACAGCTGATTAACCGGTGTTGGTAATTTGGCAGAGGTTTTACGCCAAATGCCCTTCCTGATGCAGCTCTCCATGGTGAGAGGGGCTTGTGTCCCCACCTGGAATACAATGTAAAATAAAACAGAGAAAATGGAAACACTCCAAATTTTTACAGCAGTTAAAGGAGTACACCACAGGGCAGGACTATAACAAGGAAAGGTCATACATAATTCTGCTTGAGAAATGTACTGTAAAGACATATTCAGGTATAAACTATCAGAATAATTTAATCAGTAGTAAAATTTAAGAGATTCCAGCACAACTGAAGAGTTTCTTTTACTTGTGCTTTTAGGATACCAAACATTTGGAATTGGAAATCATACGGCTTGGAATTTGTGAACTGAAAACATTTTTCAGTCTTGTTTCCCTGTAATTATTTATCTAAGATTTGTTTTAATTCTCCACAGTAATGTTTTTGTATAAATTTATGAAATATTTAATTTAACATCTTTATGTGTAAATTAAATTAACATGCTAGTCTGATGTAGAAGAGGACTTGAGGGTGTGTCAGTACACTTTCACATCACTGATGGGTGTGGTTACTGGTAATCTACACCCAGTCACACCAGTTATTGCAAGACTTGGTATTACTAAGCACTGAATGCTGAAAACGGGCAACTCTAGTAATTTGGCAGCAGTCAACCTCTGCTGGCTGGCAATTAAACGCTTACATAATGTCGGTTCAATGAGTATGATTAAGACACACGTGGACCAAATTCTCAAGAAAGTGTTGGTTTAATAAATCCAATAGTTACAATCCCCATTTCCAGAAAAGTTGGGATATTATCCAGAATGCAAGAAAAGCAAAAAATCTGTAATATGTTAATTTACATAAACCCGTAGTCACAAAATGGTTAAAGAAAAGATTTTAAGAACGTTGTCTCACAAACAGTTGTATTTTGCAAATAGACACAAATTAAGAATTTGATGGCTGCAACACACTCAAAAGTTGGCACAAAGACATGTTCACCATTGTGTTATTTAGCCTTTTTTAATTACACTTTTTAATCATTTTGGAGGATACTAATTGTTGTAGTTTTGCAACTAGAACTCTTATCCATTTATGCTTGATATAACAATTCAGCTGCCCAGCAGTCCATCTCTGTTATCTGTAACACAATTTCCCATCTGGGATTAATAAAGTATTCTGATTCTGATTCTTCTCTTCATGATGCGCCATACATTTTCAATAGGACATAGGGACAAAAGTATTAGACCACCTGTACATTACACCAACAGGAGCTTTTATTGCATTCCATTCTAAATTAATTGTCATTAATAAGGAGCTGACCCCCCTTTTTCTTTTCTTTTTTTTTTTTTTTGCAGATATACTAGTTTTCACTCTGCTGGGAAGGCTTTCTACAAGGTTTTCGAGTGTGTCTGTAAAACTTTTTGGCTATTCATCCACAAGAGCGTTTGTGAGGTCAGGCGCTCATGTTGGATGAGAGGGTCTGGCTCACAATCTCTATTCAAGTTCATCCCAAAGGTGCTTGATGGGGTTGAGATCAGGGCTCTGTGTAGGCCACTCAATTTCTTCCACACCACACCAACCATGCCTTTATGGACCTTGCTTTGTACACTGGGGCTGTCACGGTCTGGGTGAGTGCTCGTGTTCTTTCCTCTCTGCTGGAGTTTCCACCCCTGAGTGGAGCCCTCTCATTCTGCCTATGATCGGCACCTGTTGGCACGGGGGCTGCCGGTATTTAAGACCAGCGCTCCCAATAAGCCCTCGCCAGATCTTCTGCTAACCAACGTTAGTGTGTGGCTCCTAGTTAAAACTTCTCTAGTTTCCGACCTGTGCTTCCTTGGTAAATCTCACCTTGTGGCTTTCAGGAACCCTCTCGGTCTGCTCCTCTCTTCTCCGCAAAACTCACCCGGCCGCTGGTCTGCTCGAAACTGCAGCCCCCAGCCTGCTCAGTCTCCGCCACTCACCAGCCTCCCTGCCTCCCTGTCCCAATTTGGGTTCGCGGAGACCTCCCCTGTCCCTGGTCACTCACCCAGTCTCGTGCCGCCGTCCTCCTCACGTCAGCTCCTACCTGCACTCACGTAAGAAACTACCGGTTTAATCGCTCTTCTTGCCTGACCAATCTTCCCCGTTGCTCATCTTCTCCTCTCTGCTTTACAGTACCGCTGACCCACCCGCCAGTAGGCTCACACCAGTCCTTGTCCATGCTCCACTGCTTAGTATCACTACCTTGCTCTAAGAACGTTGCAAATAAACCTTGTTATTCTATTCTTCGAACCTCGTCTCCGTGTGGTGTCTGCGCTTGGGTCCACTCTCTGGTCTGCGGCCGCCTGGTCGTAACAGGGGCACAGTCATGCTGGAGCAGAAAAGGGCCTTCCCCACAGTGCTCCCACAAATTTGTAAGCATAGAAATGTCCAAAATGTCTTGGTAAGCTGAAGCATCAAGAATTCCTTTCATGTTTTCATTTTTAATAATGACCATCAGCCCTCCATTCAGTGAATTATTTAAAACGACACATTCTTTCACAAATCTTTGTAAAGGCAGACTGCATGGTTGGGTGGCAATGGGACTGAATGAAACACTAGATTTCAGTAATTAAGAAGAGTGGCCCAATACTTTTGCCTATATAGTGTAGATCTGAATTGGCAGCAGGCCAGTCAAGCGCGTGCGCGCACACACACACACAGACACACACACACACACACACACTGGGTCTATAAAGCCGGTGCAGAATATGTTCTGGCACGACAATGTGAGAGCACATTCTGCCAATGAGCATGGACGTCCCACGAAGAGACGTCACCTTGATGGCAGCATATGTCTCTCTCTGAAATCCTAATATATGCATCAGAATCAACGGTACCTACACATACAGTGCGTGCAACTCACCCATGCCAGATCTTGGCTTTTGAACCTTTTGCTGATTATCTGGAGCTGAAGAAAATGATGCCTGTTTTCTCCCTAAAAACAAGCAGAAATATGGACTCATTTGACCATAGCACAAAGTGCCAGATTTTTTTCAGTCCATCTAAGTTTCAGGGTTTTTTTATAGAGTTGATGTATAGCTTCCTCCTCCTTCCACCATTTCACGTTGCATTTCTGGATGCAACAGGGGTTTTAAGTGATAATGGTTTTCTCAAGTACTCCCGAGCCCAGGTGGCTGTATTTGCCACAGTGGAGTGACATTTTCTTAGGCAGTGTCGCCCAGGGGCTTGAAGATTTCACGCATTCAAGTCAAGTCAAGTAGGCTCTTTACTTTGATTTCAAACATGTTCAGGTGATGCATGAAACAAAATAATGGACCATGAATAGATGACATTTAGCAAAAAAGTAATGACAAAAAAGAAAATGACAAGCAGCACTGACCATTATGTAAAAACCATTGAAAATCGTTTTTCTTTTGTTGCATTTTGGAAAATATCCCAACTTTTCTGCAAGTGGGGTCTATACATGTAGTTATCTTAACATTAATTGTATTTCAGGCTTTCACGTGCAATATCCATTTAAAAACAGACCTGAAGGTGACCCCGATTTTTCATGAGTTAGGTTTTCAGATCTCTCTGCACTGTATGAAGTGTATGAGTGCTTCCTTGAGGGCACTTTACTTGTTTAATTTGAATGAAATATTGCTAGTATTTTATATTCCATTCACATTTTCCCTTTGTGTAAGTAAGGTTCAGCTGGGTCATTGCTGTACTGTCCTACAGCAACTGAAACACAGCAGAGCTTGTTTGTTGCACTGAGTGGCTCTGGGGAGCGCCCTGCTGCCACGCTGGTTGCCCCAGTATACACTGGCCACACACAGACACACACAAGCACACACACACAAACACACAAAACAACCTACACACAAGCCTATGATCACAGTGTTCATTGTCAGTGTGAGCCAGGGTGGCACAAACAAACACAAATTGGTTACCATTCTTGAAAGAGATCAAACATACACACACAGACTTGCACACAAAATGCTCCCATGTGTAATTGCATTGACATACCAGCCCACATACTGAGAAACACACACATGCACACATACACCATCCCCTGAGCCCAATATAGAGTCCATTACTTTGGAATGTCACACTGCTTTCCTCAAGACACAAGATGTACTCAGACTTTGTCGGGCCTGGCTGGGGTGAGTCACACAGGGCTCCAACAAACCGACATGATTGCTTAGTTACCCTTGTGGCTACAGCAACTACATGTTTAAGGACAGAGTGACTCACAAACGCCCAAGATTACCCTGGCATTATAACCCACAGCTTGTGTAAATACAGTACTGTTATTCCTACTGAGTTCTCTCATTCAGTGTTTGCAGTGGAGTGATTCATACAGTAACAACACGTGACCAGAAAAGCGTTGCTGCTCTGAATGGGAAAGCATGCTTTTACATGGGGTTGGGGGGGATTCCCAGTGAAATACAGATTGCCAGCTTGTCACTCTGCACAAGTCTTTCTGAAGTTTCTGTTTAGGAAGCTGCTCAGGCAGCTTCATGGCCTGTCTTTTTGCTGCACCAGTCATCAGTGACGCATAAAATAAACATCTTTCATTATGAAGGATGATCGTTTCTGCTATTTAGGAGTTCTCAAAACCAGCAGGGTGATCGTCAGTGATCGCAGCTTTCAACAGAAACTGCCAGCTCAGCATGAAATGTTGCATAACTTTGAGAACACACAGGAAATCTCCCGAGTAAAGCTTCAAGGATACACTTTTAAAATAGAAGGCATCTTACCAGACGTTAGATTATAACAGGACCAATAGGGTTCCAGAAAAGCAAAAACATATTCATAATTAAAAGGAAAGGAAGGGTGAAAAATCACACATTTAGGAAGACACATTAAATTCACTAGTTAGCATATTAAAAGGCCTTTAAATCTCACGGAGGGAATTCTCCACCCTTAAAGACCTAAACTTTATACTCTAAATAAAGTGTGCTTTTTCTTTTTTTTTTTTTTTTTTAAAATTTTTTTTTTTTTTTTTTTTTTAATTTTTTTTTTTTTAATTTTTTTCTTTTTTTTTTTTTTTCCTTCATAATTTGTTAACTAATCCAATTTTATTACGTTTATTCAAATTGAAAAATGATGCAAGGGTATGCAGTTTGTGTGTGTAGTGGGTCTATGTATGTATGTGTATAT
>VUQH01007253.1:4827-21376 GCA_015106775.1 Etroplus canarensis | reverse complement strand
CTGTCTTTTATCATCTTCGCAATATTGCGAAGATGATAAAAGGCAGTCCTACATATTTGTTTAATGTGAGCATTGAAGGACATATGCTGATCAAAAATAATTCCAAGATTCCTCACAGTGTCACTGGAGGCCAAAGTAATGCCGTCCAGGGTAAGTATCTGGTTAGAAAGACTGTTTCTGAGGTTTTTAGGGCCAAATACAATAACCTCATTTTTGTCTGAATTTAAAAGTAAAAGATTACTGGCCATCCAGGTCTTTATGTCTTCAAGACAAGCCTGTAATTTAACTAATTGATTTGAGTCATCAGGCTTCATGGATAAATATAGCTGGGTATCATCTGCATAGCAGTGAAAACGTACGCCGTGTTTTCTAATAACACTGCCTAAGGGAAGCATGTATAACGTAAAGAGTATTGGTCCCAGCACAGAACCCTGTGGGACTCCATGACTAACTTTCATCTCAGATTCCACAGGCTTCAGTTAGCATGATACATGTTGATGTTTATAACAGTAAAATTAGAAAAAAAAGACTGAACAAGTATGGCTTGTTTGCAAGGGTTGCCAGGGGAAAGCCTATTTTCTCTAAAAAGAGCATGGCATCATTGCTTAAGCTTTCAAAGCTGCATCTGAACAAACCCCAAGACTTCTGGAACAACATGCTTTGTATAGATGAGACCAAAGTAAAAATGTTTGGCCATTAGGCACGTCTGGTGAAACCCGGACACATCATATAGGCACAAACACCTCATAACTGTTAAACGCAGTGGTGCTGATTTGGGCTTGTTTTGAAGCCACAGGACCTGGGAACCTTGCAGTCACCGAGTCAATCAGGAACTCCTCTGTATACCAAAGAGTCAAATGTGAAGCCAATGGCTTGGTCAAAGATTAGATGTCAAACTGATTAAAATGCTGCATTGTGACCTTAAGAGAGTTGTGCATGAATGAAATCCCACAATGAACTGAAAGAAACATTTTAAAGAAGAGTGGGCCAAAATTCTTCCACATCGACGTGAGAGACTTATAAAGTCATACAGAAAACTATTGCTTTATATTATTGCTGCTAAATGTGGTTCTGTGCAGTCCTGTGAATTTTTTCTTTTCACATGTACCTGAATTGGATAATTGGAAAAAGATGAATGAATGAATGAATGAATGAATGAATGAATGACTGGCAGAGACAGAAACTAACTGTACATATGAGTCTGTTTTTCAGTGTTAGTAATGTCTGCCTTTACAACTAATTCATACAAAGTCTGACTGAAAAACTCCATCACAGTTTTCACAGAGATTGTGTTTATAATGATATAAAACTAAGGAAATGGTATGTACACCATTATTACTCAAAAAGGATTTTTAAAAATTAATTTAGTAGTTGTTTCAGCTCTAAACACATATGGCTAATTTAACTGGTTGAAGAATAGTGACCTATTTATGAAAAATATCACCATCATATTCTTTCAGGATGATGAGGCACATAAAAATAGCATTATTAAGAATGCTCTGTGCGTTGAGAAATGCAGCTGCTGCTCTTTTCCACAGTAATCTAAAATAAACGGGAATTATTTGATTAAAGAGCAGAAAAACAAATACCGGCATTCCAGGGTTGCCTGTAAAAGCATTATGTGGAGTAAATTAAGTTGTGAAAAGAAGTGATAACTGTAAACATCATCAGTATCCAAATTAAACACAAAAGCTCAGCTGTGGATGATTTTTTAGCCAAGTATCTTCTGTAATAAATTCTGAGAAGGTCTTTAATATTTTGTCCACATCAGGTATCCAAAGCCTGACCAGCTGTTGTCGTTGGTGGCAGTTGCTGTCGAGACAGGCAGGATGACCCATCCTCACCCCACAGGTTTCCTGGGAGCTGTCGCGTCAGCCCTTTTCACTTCATACGCTGTCCAGCGCAGGCCAATCACAACTTGGGGTCTAGGCCTGCTCAACGAGGCTTGTCCAATAGCAAAGTCCTTTGTTCAAGGTCGAGGCTATGCTGTGGAGGAAACAGAGAGAGACTGGGGCTACTTCTGTGAGAAGTGGCAGTGGTATGTGCTGCTGAAATTGAGCCTTGTTAGGCTGTCATGTTGAATTTAAATTCAGTTTTCCAGCATCAGCAGCTTCCATTAACCTCTTTCAGCCTCAAGGTTAACAGATGATGACATGAAATTGTACTGAAATGTCACTGGTCAGGTTCACTGAAGCAGAACAAACCTTTTTTATTCCTTAAGTGCTACAGCCGCTGCCTAAGATCAGTGGAAGACAGACAATAATAATCTATTAATGTAGGATGTTTGGAGAAAAACATGCAAATACTTTGCACATTTCTTCCAACATCATCTAATTTATGAGGAGATAACACTGAGATAAATCTTTTCAGAACTTTTTTCCACCTGTAATTTGACCTTTAAACTGTACAGTTCACTTGGAAAAATAAACTGAAATGTTTTAGTGAGGGAAAAAAACTAATATAATGTGGCTGCATAAGTGTGCACACCCTCTTATAATTGGGGGAATGGCTGTATTAAAAATTAACCAATCAAATTTAAATTCATGTAAATAGTAGTTAGTACTCAGTTAAAGGGGCTAATTAATATCAAATAAAGTTCAGTTGTTCTATTGGGATTTTCTAGACATTTAATTAGTTTTATCTTACAGCAGAAGCCACGGTCCACAATGAGCTTACAGAGCATCAAAGAGATCTCATTGTTGAAGGGAATCAGTCAGGAGAAGGTACAAAAGGACTTCCATAGCATTAAATACACAGTGAAGATAGTCAAGTGGAAAAAATATGGCACAACAGTGACATTACCAAAAACCGGACATACTTCCAAAATGGATGAAAAGATAAGATGGAGACTGGCTTCCAAGAGGCCTACAGCAACATTAAATAGGCTGGAGGACTTTCTGGCAAGAACTGTTGATGTACTACATGTGATGACAGTCTCTATACTCTTCATACGTCTGGCCTATGGGGTAGGGTGACAAGACAGAAGCCTTTTCTTACAGATAAAACCATCCAAGCCCAGCTAACCACAAAATACATCAAGTCTTTCAAAAGCATGTGGGAAAATGTGTTAAGGTCTGGTGAGACCAAGGTTGATTTTTTTGGTCATAATTCCGAACGATATGTTTGGTTCAAAACAGCACTGCACAAAAGAGCACCACACCCACAGCGAAGCATAGTGGTGGCAGCATCATGCTTCAGGGCTGTTTTTCTTCAGCTGGAACTGGGGTTTTAGTCAAGATGGAGAGAATTATGAGCGGCTCCAGAGACTTGTCCATTTTTACACAAAACCTTCAGGCATCTGCTAGAAAGCTGAAAACGAAGAGGTGTTTCACCTTTCAGGACAACAACCCTGATAGATGACAGATTTGGAGCGCATTTGCAAAGGAGGAGTGGGCCAGTATTACCAAGTTAAGATGCGCCTTGCTGTTAAGACTTGCGCCCAAAAAAACTGAATGCTGTATTGAAATCAAAAGATGCTTCAACAAATTATTACCTTAAGGGTGTGGATATTTATGCAACCATGGTATTGTAATTTTTAAAAATTCGAATCTCTATTTATAATTCCCTTTTTAAAAAAAAGTTAGTTTTACTCAGTCTTAAGGCTGAAAACAGAAAATATTCTGGTTCTGTCCAAAGGTAATATAAAAAATCACACTTGCATGACATCTTACATCAGGATGTTTCCCCTTTTACTCCTGAGAATCACATTACATTGGTAGATAGTATAGATACCACGAAAACCTCTTTCCTCTGTCCACAGGTACCTGGATCTGAGGGGCATCTCTAATGGTGTGGGCCCTGTGATTTGGCCTCCCTCCTACCGCCCAGCTGAAAGAGATGAAGCGTACAAGAGCTTCAGTCTGTCGGGCTGGGCAGGACGCAGCGGCCATGATGCTCCAATGATAGCACTGGATGCCTTGCTGGGGGCTGGTTCAGACTGGGAAGAGCTGATGAGCAGAGCTGCCTTCCATGGAGGTCAGAAGTCACATTGGTATTCTATAATATAAGCTGTCACAGAAATCCATGTCCCTAAAGGAATGTATTTTGCGGTAAATGATAGTCATGTTGTTTTGGGCACTGCCAAACTTTATGTGGTCATTACCTATGATGGGTAGAACATCTGATAACATTTACAAGATTGTGGGGTCAAAAGTCAAGGTCAAACAAGGTTAGATTTAAGGCAGAAGCATACTGGCCAAGTTCTAGGCATTTTATTACACTACTGATAATGTCACAGTATCTCTTATTTGAAACCTAATAATATAACTAATAATGTAGCCCACACATAACCTTGTCCTGATAAGGGCACAGGAATTTGGCACAAGTGTGAAGCCATGTACATAACTCAAACCCCCTTAAAAGTTGTGGACCACTTTGCATTTTTTGTCCTGACTAATGCATAAACTGACGTCAGGTGATCCACAAACTGTAATTATTACATAACATAACTGATTGACTAGGAAGTGTAATGTGATACCTGAATTTAAGAATAGTAATGTTACATTACAGATAAACGTAATGCACTCGCTGGTCACTTTATTAGGAGCATGTTGCTCATACCGAGTGAAGCACCTTTGTCCCTTCAGAACTGCCTTAATTCTTTGGCACAAGGTACTGGAAACATTCCCCAGAGATTTGGGTCCAGAGTAGGTTGTCTTTTAACTGGAAGGTTTGTGGTTCGATCCCCAGACTGCTCCTGTATACATGCCAAAGTGCCCTGAACACACGCATTCATCAGAGTGTGAATGCATGTGTGTAATATTTAAAGATCTAGAATAAATTGTGTGAATGACGCTTGTAATAAAAAGGGCTTTGAATGGACAGAGTAGAAAAGAACTATTTAAGTACCAGTCCATTTACCTTTACTCTACCGCCAGCCTGAATCACTGATACAGGACAGAATGGAGTCATGTTGTTTGGGCCAAATTCTGTTGCAGCAGAAATCAAGACTCATCAGACCAGGCAACGTTTTTGGAATCTTCTATTGTCCAATTTTGGTGAACCTGTGTGAACTGTTCTGTCACTTTCCTGTTCTTGACAGGGGTGGCACCTAGCATGCTCTGCTGCTGCTGTAGCCCATCTGTGTTGTGCATTTAGAGATGCTTTTCTGCATACCTTGGTTCTAACGAGTAGTTGACTTACTGTTGCCTTCCTATCAGCTTGAAGCAGTCTGGCAATTCTCCTCTGACCTCTGGCATCAAAACAAGGCATTCTTGCTCAGAACTGCCGCTCATTGTGCAGTTTCTCTTTTTCAGACCATGCTCTGTAAACCCTAGAGATGGTTGTGCAGGAAAATCCCTGTAGATCAACAGTTTCTGAAATACTTCAACCATCTTGTCTGGTTCAGAGTCATTTGAATCACCTTTCTTCCCCATTCTCATGCTCAGTTTGAACTTCAGCAGGTCACCTTTACCATGTCTACATGCCTAAATGCACTGAGTTGCTGCCATGTAATTGGCTGATTACAAGTTTGTATTAAGTCATAGTTTAACAATATGACCTAATAAAGAGGATGGTGAGTGTATATTAAAGGATCATTATGCCTCAAGATTGCTTTGAAATATTTTGCTACATTTAACCTTAATGATTAACCCAAATGCATATTGAGTGTAGATATAGTTAAAATATCTTTAGATTTTCTAATGTTCTATATCATCCAGCCCTCAGGTCTTTAACTTAAGAAGCCTGCTGAGTGATAACACTGTGCGGAACAACTTTCACATACATAGTGCTAATTTTTTTCTGTCATCTCTCATGCAGGTGACAGTGACAGCACCGCAGTGATTGCGTGCTGCTGTTGGGGTCTCCTCTACGGCACCCAGGGGGTCCCTGAAGGCAACTATGCCGACCTGGAATACCGGGACCGACTGGAGCGCAGTGCTGAGCAGCTCTACGCCCTGTCACACTGAGACACATGGTCCCACTACACAGACTGTGTCCCCTAACATGTTGCAGCAAGGGGAAACTAGGTCACACGCACTGACACATTGATCTAGAACTAGCTGGTGCGCTCAGTAGTACATTGATCTAGAGAGCTGTCACTGAGCCACAAAGTGTGTTGTCATAGTCGCCTGAAGGGGAAGCAGTGCCCCACTAACCTAGAGTCCTTTCTGCCAGAACAAGGACAGTGTGCCTCATGTTGTTACTGAGGCAAGTGTATAAACAGAGGTCCCCCTAGTGACCGTTTTAAATGAACATCCTGGGTTGTTCCACTGAGCAGAACAAATCCAAGCTAATGAGAATGTGAAATGAATACCAAGAGTCCTCCGGGAGGTAATTGCTTCGTTTTGTTCAACCTGACATAACAGAAAATGCTCATTGAGCTTCAAATTAAACATGCTTGTGCTTAAAGGATAATGAAAAATAAATTTCTGTGTCTCATTATAGTTATTAATTCATGCAGTGAAAAGCTAAACTGTAACACTTCAGGCATGTATAATTAATAATGGAATAAATTAAACACCTTGTAGTTGAGTTGAAAACTTTATTTTTTGGTCATTGTATGTTTTTAATTTTTTTTTGTCTTGTCCATTTTTTATTAATTAGATTTTCCTACAAGGAGAGAAGAAGGGCAAAGGGGCAGATATTAACTACTGGATTGAGATTTCTTTTTAAAAAATTGCTAAAAGTCCCATCTTGTCTTGGAATCCCTCCTTTCATTTCATTCCATTCATGAGAATCTTGCGACAGTCTGTTTCTCATTTGTTTCATGTACTTACAAAACCCCACAAGGCTAAAAAGACATTTCTGGAAGATAAAAAGTCTGCTGCTGTTTTTCCATCTGTTTTCCCTCTCCGTCTAGTCTGCCCAGTAAGGTGCCTCGTGTCTCTGAATAGGGAGGAAGTTGAGGAGAAGAGCTGGGGAGCAGCAGGGGTTGGATGCCGCTGCTGTCCTTTGTCACCTTCATCATTAGCATTAAAAAAGGTCCTCCTAGTGTCTGACGGACACCAAGGTTTGTACTGATGAAGAACATTACGGCAGGAGAGTAAGGTGCTGTGAGACTCTTCTTCTCTGCGTGATCCTGTCAGTTTTTTTCTTTTGAGTCGCATTCATTCTGGGGCTCACATCCAGCAGGCAGGGGGGAAACAAACTGGGAGGTTGAGGAGGAGCTGAGAGGTTTTAGTTTCCAGGCGGATGGAAGGAAGCAGGGTGTGGTTGGACCTGCATCGCTGTGGGAGGTAAAAGAAAACAGAGTAAAAAAGAAAAACAATTTGTTAAAGCCCACATTTTTAACAACAGTCTGATTCACCATTATTTGACCAGGGGTGTTACTTTGTGCTGTGTTTGATACCTGGTTGTATGTAAAAGTGTTGATGTGGTCCTTGCTGAGGTCCTGCGCCAGGACCCTGCTGAGGAGGCTGCAACATCACTATTTGGTGTTGACCGTGGCTCCCAGAGTGGTGGGGAGCTGAAATGGCTCCTGGTACATGAGCCTGGGGAACAAGGAAATCAGTAAGCATCAGAATAAAAGGTTTCTGGATAAAACATCACCTAATAACAGGGAGGAGCAGAAAGATGGGGGGCTTACCTGTGCTATCTGTCCCAGGGGGTAGGTGGGTGGAATGCCCTGGTGGCTGTGGATGCTGTACCCAGGAATGGAGTAAGAACCTTGTGGAGACGTGTGGCCTGGTGGCATGTTGGGTGGAGTGGGTGCCGACAAGGGACCCGAGTGGTACAAAGACTGGGGCTGTGGGCCTGACTGGGCATTCTGAAAAGAGACATCAGGCTGTTAAAATTCATGAATTGTCATAAATGAATCATAGTGGTCAAGTCCAAGGATCTGTGTCTGGAAGAAAAAGCTGCACATGTACCTTCTCCAACAATGAGACAAAAATTAGTACCTGTTGTTTTGCACTTATTAAGTTACGCCACCTAGAAAGCACGGGTATCTATTTATAATCCCAGTTAACCACTAGCAAGTTGCATAATTTATTCCATTAATATCCCATATTAATGCATCTTTCAAACATTTCCTGTAAATACTGAAAACAAACTTAACAGATTTCATGCCTATAAATGTGAAAATATCTACAGTACATAAGGTCAGAGTTACTTAAATAAGATAATACAAAATATACACTGAAAGACTTGTGAAGCTGAAATTCATGTTTCATTGAATTTAAGTCAGTGTACTCATAAAAAATGTCATAAATTTGGGCATATTCGAAATTAGGGATTAGTAAATATTTCAAAGGCTGCAGTGGAGATGAGTGGAGAACCCTTCCTGTAGAGGGTATCTTACCTGTCCAGGGCTAGGTGCAGCGTGCTGGGGTGGGGGCTGGTTGCCTGTTGGGGTACTTGAAGGCTGGGGCTGATGAACTGCACCCGTATGGTGTGAAAATGATTGTGCAGCTACACAGAAAAGACATGATGTCAGCATTGACTCTTTATCCAAAAATTCCTCAGCATTTTATCTTTCACATCCATCACCACTCACCGTAGATGCCCTGCTGTGGTCCTTGAGGTCCATCTCCTTGTGTAGGGAACTGGGGGCCTCCTGGTGGTCCAAGGGCTTGTGGATGGGGACCCCCACCTTGACCTATCATCCTGGCTCCACCTTGCAGCATAGAGTACATGGGCTGCCGAGGAGGAAGGAGAGAGACAGAAAAAAGCCATTTTAATACATTTGTAGTAGATATTCTGAGGAGTTCTAGCTGGCTGTTTTTAGCCTCGCTTGTAAAACAAGCTCTCTGCTAACTATTTAAAACCTGAATTATAGAAAGTGGTTAGAGGATAGATGTCGTACCTGACCAGGATAGGGTGTCATGGCTTGGATGACCTGCTGCTGGCTGTACTGCTGAGGGTTGTACTGAAGGTAGGACGGAGGATAGGGGGATGCTACCAGTGGGGCCCCAGCTGCTGATGCAGCTTGCAACATGGGGGGTGCTGAAGAACCATGGTCAGAGCGCTGACCCACAACTGAGCCTGAAAGAATCATCAAGATGACAGAAAACTTGAGAATAAAACATCTATTATGGTGAGCAACCCAGAGTTCAGTCTTGTTCTTTATTTTGTCACCTCTCCTTAATTTTTGTGCCTTTATATTCCAATGGAATTCTATTAGAGCTTTAAATTCCTGAGATTTCTGCAAACACCTCAATCTAGCAAAAAAAGAAAAAAAAACACAGGTTTTGTGCAGATTTTGAAGAGCTGTGTGTTGCAAAGCAAATGTTTGCCATTTCCACTTCTCTGGTGTATGGTGCTGTGAGTTTGATCGGTGTGAAAAAGGCTGCCCTGAAATCTTCATGATGAAATTATTGCGAATGTAACAAGCAAAAAAATAAGTTAAAAATACCACAACTTCACAGATTTCTGCAGATTTTCCTATTGGATCACTGCAGTTAGCTATGAAAAAAAAAAAAAAAAATCAGCAGATTCCATTTGGGCCTGATCACAAGTTAGTTTTAATTTAAAGATCATGAATAGCTCTTTCAATCTATATATGACCCATTAAGAACTGTACATTTACGGTTTCTACAGCCCATCAAGCGTGTAACTTCGGCTGCTCCCTTGTATTCTCCCCAAGGGGTCGATCGCCACAGTGGATTAATCTGCGCTGGTAATATGGCAGAGGTTTTACACTAGATACCCTTCCTGACGCAAGCCTCCATGGTGCGAAGGGCTTGTATCCCCACCTGGAATTGAACCAGCGACCTTTCGATTGTGAGGTAAATGTGTAAACCACTACAGTACCATTATCAAAAAACATAAAAAGGACAAACTGACCAAAAACCCCTCACCTCTTTTTAAAACAAACACATATACAATGTGCTTTAGTACTGAATATAGGACTTAAAATATTATTTGTAAAATAACAGCCAACACTAGAAGTCAGTAAAAACATCAGTGAGCTCACAGTTCAGAGTCGCTGAACCACACATGACTGGATGGAAGGAGAAGAAAGAGTGGCAGTCAATGGTGGCTCATAATCTCACCTGCACTGTTCCTCACCCCTTTATCCTTCTTCCTTGAATCTCCCTGCTCACTCTCAGTATCATCATCAGCTCTTTTCTCCTCATCATTTTCATACCCTCCCACCTCATTCTCTCCTTCCTCACCTCAAGACTCATATCCAGAACCAAAGTCTGGGCTCGAAAATGTGCAGAACCATGCATAAATTATTTAGTCGCTTTCTTGTATTCTCCATTAAGGTGTTGCCACAGTGGATTAATCTGCATTGGTAATTTGGCAGAGGTTTTATGCCAGATGCCCTTCCTGACGCAACCCTTCATGGTGAGAGGGGCTTGTGTCCCCACCTGGAATCAAACCAGGGATCTTTCACTTGTAAGGCGAATGCACAAACCACTGCGCTACAGGGGACACTCATAGGTATTAACCACACAAAGTTTGATAACGGTCCAGTTGACGAACGCATGAACCGACAACGAGAAAACATAGTGCTTCTGTGGCAAAGGCATAACTATTTTATCATATTAGCAGACATAACTGAAGAAGGGAGTTGCAAATTAGAGCAATCTTTAAGTTTAAAGCCTGACAGGTCTGGCATACACAGCGCATCATAATTCAAGGTTAACATGAAAGGCAACAGTCAGCACTTTGTGTGGAGCTAATTCCAAGCATTTGACAAGAGCTGACAGAAAATTCATTTCTAAAGCAATGTGAAAAAATAAAATTAAAAAGCATAGACACAGCACTGCACTGCTTTTACCTTTGGCTCTGGGGTATTTTCCCTGGCCGACTGTGGACATGGTGTACTGGTACATTTGTGGGGGCTGAAAGACAAAGGATCAATAGGAGAAAACCGGAAGAACTGTTATTGTAATGTGAAAAATAAAGCGTTCAATTGTTCTGTAATACTTTTTTACATTTTTGCTTCAAGAATCTGTTAACTGAATAGTAATTCTATTCTTTTGGATTTGACATTTAAAAACATTACTTTGGACTCAGGTAAAGTAAGTAGTAAATTTTCTTTTAAAAATCAGGTTTCAAATGCCATCAAGCAGTTTTTAAGAGAAGTTAAGCTCAGTTGTTGCTCCCAAACATTTAAAGCAGATTAGAAACACATTAAGTGACCCAAATTTAGTTTCTTTTGAGTGTGTTTCTGGCTCATGTACCTGTACAGAGTGAATCTGCGAGATATAAGAGGAGATGTAGGGAGGGTTGTAAAGTGGCCCCTGTCCACCTGGGTGCTGCAGCACCACAGGGCTAGGAGGCGTTGGCCGAGGTGGGGTGGGAGCAGTGTTGGGCTTCGTCTGTAAGAAATGCAACCAAAAGTAAAAATATATTTTAGTATGTGAAATGATACTTTAATTCCAAGAAGTTTGACAATCCAAAGATTTAACAGATGAGATCAGCTTACCATAGGCATTTGGGGTTTAATAGGGTTGAACTCCTTAGCATTTGGATTTAAGGTTGATTTCTTCACTTGGCTACAAGATAGAAAAATTTTAATGTCATTATAATCTTTTTTTAGAGTAAGAAAAATCAATGTTTCATAATCAGAAACTTCATAAAACTCACTCTGCCACGCCTTCTGTCCGCTCCGTTGCCTCGGATCTGACCTCTTCGCTTCCTGGAGTCCTGGCTGGCTGAGGGGTGGCTGGCGACTGCCTCTCTGGCAGGGGCACTGTGGCGGCAGCTGTTGTGGTACCCAATGTAGCTGCAGTGTCCTTGGTGGGGTCCTCTGTGAGAGCTGGTGAAGGCTGAGCCTGGGAAGGACTAGGAGCTGCGGGCTGAGGTTTGGGCTCCGAAGGAGGGTGAGCGTCTGACGTCGAGGGCTTGGCTGCGCTGGGCTGACTGACCTCACTGACGGCAGGAGGGGTTGCTGCTGCCGGAGAACTAGGAGAGCTGGAACCACCTCCACTCGGTGGGAGCTGGACAACAGAAACAGACGAGTAAATTGCGAATCAGATCCGAGAGAAAATTGGAAACAACAACTATTTTATTTATCAATCAGTCTAATGGATCTGATGATATTGTTTAGTCTGTAAAATCACAAATCCTTTAACATCTTTTTCAATAGCTCTTCTAATCCTACAAACCCCAAACGTGAATTTTAAGGGTCACGTTATAATTGCTCCGCTTTAATGTTCAACCCAAAGTCTTACATCTTAATAACCAGTACTTTTGTTAATAGAAAAGCTATAAAAGGACACTGCAACCCACAAGACTGTTGAGTCTCATAACAGATTAGTCTGAGGCTTTGCTGCTGCCTGGTGTCATTTGCACAAACTTTTCTCTGAAGGTAAACGTCAGTCTTTATATCACTGACAGTGATGTAAAGACACAGCCTTTTAATTGGTGACAGATTTTCTACTTTGGCTCTTCCTTGGAGGGGAAAAAAAACAAAAAACGCTCAACTCTTACCCTGAAATCTTTGCCAAATTTTCGCAGCTCCTCAATCTGTGATCTTTGCTGAACTGATGGAGCTAATGAATATGGGAGAGGAGAAAGTTTAGTGCATTTAATGGGAAAATATCAGAAAACAGAAAACCAGAACACAAGAGGTGTGAAACTGGGTACAAGTCTATTTCCATAATTTAGTCGGTACCAATCTGAAGTACCTTTACTGGTTTTGCTGTCCTCTGTGCTGCCTGGGCTCTCCGCGGAGCGTTCCTTTGCAGCTGTACCAAGGATCTCGTTCACTGTAAAGCAACAGTAATCCACACAATTACAGAACTTCATTAGCTCCAAACCTGAGTACCTGCATACTGCTATGAGCCCCATGCTTTAATATAATACCCATTTTTGAGATTCACTTTAAACTTTTGACTATAAAACAACAAGCTGCAAGAGATGACAATGTACCATCTACAGGGAAGAGAGGGGCGGGGCCAGACGTTTTCTGGGCAGGCAGTGGGACAGACGAAGTGTCCAAGTAAGGTGTGTCCTGGGAAGAGCCGGATTTAGGGGAACGAGTAGCTGTAAGAACATAAGGAAATTAAAACCTAGGTTAGTTTTAAGCAAATTTCATTGATGAAATTTAGGGAAAACAGCAGTAGATTAACGTGACTACACCTGTGGAATGAGCGTGTGAGTTCTGAGTGCGACTTGTCCTGCTCGACTGCGGTGGTCTCTGGGCTTTTGGAGATGTTCTGGCAGCAACTGAAAGCACAAAAACATTTGCCTTAGCAACAGGCACAGATGTTACCACTGGTAAAAACAATTAAGATGCAGATTTACACACCTCCATTAACAGGTCTGCTAGCATCAGACAGAGAATGCGGTAGTGAGTGGGAATGAGGAACTGTGTGTCCATGTGGGGCAGGGGGGCTGGCTGGGGATGGTGCGGTTGAAGCAGAGGCTGAGCTAGATGTTGGTCCACCAGGAGAGGCGGGTGTGTACGGGCTGGTAGGACCAGAGCCTGGACTTGGACTTGCACTTCCCTGTGGATGGTGGGGGGCGTAAGCACCGCCTCGACCTGACAGAGGGCTGCTTCTCTCTGCTGGGGTGACACCAGGCTGGGGCCCAGCTGCAGAGGGCAGTGGAGGTCTTGGGGAAGAGGAAGAGGAGGAGGCAGGGGCGGAACGGTAACCACCACTTAGACGATTGTGAGACGGAGGCCCGCCAGAACCTCTCTCGGCTCGCTCCCGGTTCATCTCCCTCTGGCGCTGAGGCAAAGGAATGTACTTGCCTTCCCTGATAAAGAAACAAAGCGAAACAAACATGTTTCAGACTCCATTCTTGAGCTTCAAAATGGTAGCATCCAAAATAATCTCACCTCAAAGGAATTTAGAAGCTGTTCTACAGCCTTTGGTCATATTCACAAAATGGCAACCTTAAAAGACTTCAAAACAGGACTGAAACCACGACAAGTGGCTAAATTGTCTTTAAATTGAAATTTGTTCAGAAACAAGTAGTTAAAAAGGTAGCAAAAGCTGAAATGCTGAAAAGGATTATGTGACAACTGCAAACCTGCATTTTTAAAAACCAGTTTGTGTTTTCTGTAACTTCACCACGTAATAAAATACGTATGTGTTAAACTACACTTTCAAGCCCTAGTGAAAATATCACAACAATGGTGGCTTAGAGAGTGGAAAAAACAATGATTGGTGGGGTCAGTACTCACAAAAAGTGAGCAAAACAGTAAAAATAATATCTATTTTCCTGGCAAGCCTTTTACAGAGAGCCCCTCTCACCTGTTGCTGGCTCCAGGACTGTCTCGGCCCCTTTCACGCTCTTTGTCACGGGGGCTCTCACGGCCTCTTTCGCGATCGTTGCTCTCCCGCATTACAGCACTGTACTTCTCCTCCTCACTTTTGCCCTCATCATTTTCCAGGTTGACGCGATGGCGGTACTGGGGGTTTGACTCAATCTCGCTGGCCAGGCGGGTGGCACGCGCCTCCCTCTGCCGGTAGTTCTCAGAGTTGCCCCTCTCCAGTGGTACACTTGGTGGAGAGAGAAATAAAAAGTATCCATTAATCCCATTGAATAAACAAACAAGTGGACCTAACTGTTGTTAAAAGCCATAATATTGTAAACATAGTCTCTCTTTGGACTTGAAGTTATAACTGAGATGCCAGAGAGTTTAAAAAAAAGAAATGTTTTCAGGCCTTTTGCAAGACAGAAGGGCAAAGTATTTGTATTTCATACCAGTTCATGAACTGGCAGTTTCTGTCTGTTTTAATTACCACAAGCTCCAACTTCCACAAACACGTGATTACATTTTTTTTTAACCCTATGCTTATGATAGTAACTCCTGAAGGCAGTTAATAAATAAGGTAACTTACGTGTACATGGAGAGGCTGGAGTCATATGTTGATGTGACTCCATATTTGACTTCGTTGAAGCGGAACATCTCATTGGCATCCCAGCCATTAGACTAAAGGGACAAGTGGGGACATTAATGGGTTAGTATAGTACAATAATGCAATATTAGGAAAAAACAAATAACAGTCCATAGATACAGAGTGCAGAAACTAGATTACTGGAGTTTGTTAATGGTAAACTCACTGTATCATTGTCCAAATCATAACTCTCTCCATTGCTGTCTCCCCCTTCCCATCTCTGCAGAACCTTCTCCTTGTGCTCACCATTGATGCGGCTGGAGCTGATTGCTGTGTCTGTAAAGGTGTCTAAAATCAAACACACAGAAGACGTCAAAACAAGATAAAACAATCTAAAATTATTTCCCTGTGTTGTCTACTACTGGATCTGTTCAAACTACTGAATTTAAAGAGCACTGTTCATCACGACTGTTTTCTCTGAACCGTGTTGCAGAAAATGTGAGCCTGTCTCAACCTGACCCCAAGTATGTGTGTGTTTGCACCTCTGGTGGCATAGTTGAGGTCAACATCTCTGCAGGTCATTGTGACCAAGTCTGAAGGGCTGAAAATCATGGTATCAGTTATGTCCTCCCTCCGTGGTGGAGCTGATGGTGAGCCCTCCTCTTCACTGCGTTTATGTACAGCATCCACAGCCAACTCACACTAAGGACGAGACATTGAGAAGGCAGCAGAAATTTGAGGACCAAGTGCTAAGTGAGTATGAAACAACCACAGAAAAAGCCATGTTTTTCATCGACAGGCGTTAACCACCACACTGACAGGATTATAGTTGCACTGATTCAATAAGGTGGCAAATGTGATGTGATGATGTGATTTCCTGTGTGCAACATGAGCTTCGTACCCGAGAACTGAGTGTCTTGAATATGCCTTCAAACACACTGCCATTCTTCACTCTCACATCACAGGTTGACCCCTAAGAAAGATAAAAGAAAAATCTATAAGAACCATACTTAACCAAAAAAGTATTATTTCAGTAATAAACTGCTACTACATTTGTGGAAAAACTACATATTTGCATACTATGCTTTGTATATGCAATTTTAACTACCAACCACACATGACCATTCAAACAAAAAGCGTCCATAGTGTGTAGGTTACATTTTATCTTTTATACTCAAAATTAAAAAAAACTAAGAATGATCAAAAAGACAATGACAACAAGTCAATGACTCACCACAACAGCTGTGAGGAAATGAAGCATTCTGGCATTGTTGTAGACACCCTCAAACATCTACACACACACAAGTATATTCAAGACAAAGTTTCATAAAGATGTGTTATATTTAAATTAACATAATCTAACACTGATTAACTGAAACAGAGTTAACTATTAACCCTCGGCAGCTAGTTGCACCAACAGGGCTTATTCCTGTTCTTAAGCTAAATCCATCCTAACTTGGCTTTTTAAGTTCAACCTGATAGCTACACCAATTACACTATCAACTAAAGCTCTCTCCTTGCTATGACGGTTGTAAATCCTGCACCTAGTCTTGAGCGGCATAAGGTAAAAATCTTCTTTCTGTACAGGTTACTCAACATATGAGGTTTGCAGACTTTTAGATGTGAGGGAAAGAATCAGTCATCTGGATAAGGGGATTTGATTCTGTGTGAGATGATGAGATTTAGGTGGACTTCAATTGAATTGTTGAACCACAACCAAACAGCTGGTCAGCACAGTTGCTTTCCATGAAGAACAATCTGCAGGAAAGTCCTTTCCAAAAACCAGTTACACTGCTGTATACTGACATTTTCAGGTCTTCCGACAGTTTTGTCGAGTTCTCCTTCATCCTAGTTGGAGTTTA
>VUQH01007246.1:0-13491 GCA_015106775.1 Etroplus canarensis | reverse complement strand
AGAAACAGTATGCAGTTTTGGACTTTGGACTTCTACAAGCCAGGAGAGCTATTGGACTATGCTGGAAGAGTATGGACACTCCTACAATGAAGATGTGGATGAAGGAACTTTCTGAATGTATTGGACTGGAAAGACTAACAAACATTGCCAAGGGCAAACGAAAAGACTTTGATAAACTCTGGGAACCATATATAAATATGATGACAAGTGAAAGTGTTAGATTTTTATGAAATGATTTATGAACGCTGTAAAATGTAGCCCCCATTTTCTTTCTTCCTCCCCCCCGCCCCCCCTTATTTTTGTATTTTTTAATTATTTTTTAATTGTTTTTTAATTAATTAATTAATTGATTGATTTATTTTTGTTGTTTTTTTCTTAATTTATTTTTATTTATTTATTTTCTATTTTTTATGATGCAAGAGTATGCAGTCTGTGTGTTTGTGTATGTATGTGTATATGTTATGTGTTTGTGAAATAATTTTGAAAAAGACAATAAACATATTGGCAAAAAAAAATATCAATTCTCAGGAAGGTTGTGGCATTTAAACAATGCTCATTTGGTTACAAAGTGTGCAAAAGAATATATCCCCCCACACCGTTACACCACCACTGCCAGCCCGAACTGTTGATACAAGGAGGTGTGGATCCATGCTTTAATGTTGTTTTCATCAAACTCTGACCCTGCTATCCAAATGTCGCCACAGAAGTTGTGACTCAGACAGGGCAATCTTTTCCAGTCTTCTACCATCCAATTTTGGTGAGCCCATGTGAACTGTAGCCCCAGTTTCCTATCCTTAGCTGACAGGAGTGGCACCCAGTAAGGTCTTTTGCCACTGTAGCCCATCTGCTTCAAGGTTCAAAGTGCTGTGCGTTCAGAGATGCTTTTCTGCACACTTTGGTTGTGACGGATATTGATTTGCTGGTATGTGATTGACTGTTAAACAGCTGAATAGCTATACCTAATAAAGTGGCAAGTGAGTGTAGTTGACATTGTTACTGTATGCAATAACAACGCTTGCGGTGCAATTCATGTGATCACAATTCATCATGTAGGGGCTTCGGGCCCCAGTTCTTTAGAACTGGGGTGCAAAGTGAGTACTTTCCTTTTTCTGAATGGAATGGCAGTAAGCTATCTGAAGTGTGACCTCCATTTACCTGAACATTGCTCTGGGTAATGGTTTACATTTTGTCTATCAGTCCCTCTTCTGACCAACATGAACTGAACGCAGCAGAAGATGAAAAGGCTTATTTTTGTTCTGGGATTTTTCAATTTTTTCCTTACACTGGCTTTCTCTCAGTGGGGAATTAACACTGCCTCCCACCCACCCTTGGAGCAGGGAATTGAATCTTAATTACCTTGAAGCTTCATCTTATGTTTCATGTATGAGTGACCTCGTTCGTTTGCTCACTCGCTGCAACATACATGGTGGGCCGAGAACTCATCACAGGAGACATCAGCTGTGGTAATATTGTAAAGATCCACCTTAATGGGTTGCTTGTTGAGTGGAACATTCTTTTGATATGCTAATTCTAACCCCTATCAGAATTTCATTATAAAATTGGCTCTTAAGTTTGGCACTTCAACCTGTGTGTCAGAGTGGTGTTGTGTCACCTGTGTTGGCTCATTTCAGTTAATTATCTTCTAAAGTCAGCGTTCCAGACTGAGGGATGAGGACAGATCACTGGGATGCTACTGATTGCTCATAGTGATGCCTGGAGGAGTAACAGACCATTTTAAACTATTTAATCACTGTATACATAAATGATTCACTGTGTTTCAGTTTAACTTAATGGGACCTGCCTTGTACTGACATTACTTAGAAAATGTAGTTTATTTGGAATTAGTCCCACATAAATTGTCCTGACTCCAGAAATACTAAGCAGGGAATCAACTGCATGGTAATACTTTTAATGCAAATATACGTTTGAGTCTTTGATTGTTTGTCTCAGTAGGAGTGTACTGGACTTTGATACAAAGATATAGATTATTACACCCTCTAATCCCTTTGACCACCTGCCAGCTGGATTCGTCTGGAAATAACTCTCTGGACTGAGTCTGCCCACCATGAGCTCCCAGTAACATACTGTAACACATCCACTACTACAACTCACAACTCTAAAATGAACCTGGTTAAACACTACCTAAGTTGTGGTCTGTGTCTGGGTCCATTCCAAATCATGACACAAAGCAGAGCACCACTGGAAAGATGAGGCACTGTCTCAGGAAGGCATAAGTCAAACAAATGTGATGACAGCAGATCAGCTCATTTGAAGGCCAGTCCGCATCAGGTAATTGCTTAGCTGATACACGTCTACATATTCAATGGGTTATATAGGACACGTTTTTTAAGCTACTTTAACCTGCCCACAGTTGCTGCACATCTGCAAGCCACTTTGCAACCCACCTCCACTACAGCTCCTCCTTTCATATCGTATCTGGCTTGATCAATGTTATATCTATTGTTACTGATCCTTGCTTTGGTCTGCTGGGGTCTTGCTATTGCTCTCTGCCTTTGACATTCTGTGCAAGGGTATAATACTGCAGACTGAAATATTAATCTTCTGTTATCTACAGTGGTCTTTACTGAACTATTTCATGTCGATGTAATTTCAGAGCCTAGTTTAAGAATTTGAAACAATGAGTCTTCCTTTAACCATCTAAGCCATCACTGGTGATGACCCCAACCCCAAACCTATCCCCAGTCTTAAACAATCAGAATATGTAATTTTTTTTTTAAAATTATATTGCTCTCCCAAGCCTTGACAAACAGGGGACAAAGAAAGTAATCATTATAACAAACAGGTATCAAAAACTTTTCACATTTGTTTCAAAACGTCTGTTTCACCCGTCCAAAATTTATAGTTAGGGTTATCAGTCATGATGGCTTAGACTTTGAAGAGTTAACTGAAACCCTACAGCCAAATAAAAGCTGTACATCCAGTGACACGGTACATTGTCGTCTCAAATAAATACAAATACAGAGAGAGTAAAAAGCAAGTACATGAACTCTTTCTACCGGTCATAAAGGATGCATGCCAGCGGAGACTAATGTACATCTTCTACAGCTTAAATTAAATAAATTCAACATTATAATTATATTCAAACTGACGCAGTGGTGGTGTCTTATTCCTTCATTCTGATCCACTTTGCTTTATCATCCATTAATCCTGTCCGACTGTTGTTGCAGCCCGCAAATGCATCGCAATAAAAGTCCTGGTGTGTTTAATAAATTGCCAGAGGACTGTAAATGGATACAGAAAGTATTGAGAGGATAGTGACCTAACGTTAACACGGTGAATTAGAGTAGATGAAAGAAAAGTCCTGCACCAACATATGATCAATCATCCTGATCAAGGGGGAATTGGAAATAAAAGCTTGCCTCTAATTATATCCATGTTAGATTCTCTGGTTGTGATAAATAAAGGCCCTGCTTGCTGCTTAGAGAAATATGGTAATACACAATTACCAGTCACTTAATTAGGTACGTCTTTAACAAAACTGTCAAATTAACTGATCATATCACAGATCACAGATCATATCACTGATCACAGATGTAGACATAGTGAAGATAACCTGCTGAAGATCAAATTAAGCATCGAAACAGGTGATTTAAGTGACTTTGAGCATGGCATGATTGTTGGTGCCAGACAGGCAGGTCTGAGTATTTCACAAAGTGCTGATTGACTGGGATTTTCCCACACAGCCATCTCTAGGGTTTACAGAGAATGGTCTGAAAAAGAGAAAATATCCAGTGAGTGACACTTCACTGGGTGAAAATGCCTTGTTGATACCAGAGGTCAAAGGAGAATGGTCAGACTGCTTCAAGCTGGTAGAAAGGCAACAGTAACTCAAGTAGCCATTTGTCACGACCAAGGTATGAAGAAGATGGGCTACAGCAGCAGAAGACCACGCCTGGTGCCACTTCTGTCAGGTAAGGACAGGAAGCTGAGGCTTCAATAGCAAGAAGTCAATGTATGTTGGCTGGTCTAATGAGTCTTAATTTCTGCTGCGACATTCAGATGGTAGAATGGTCAGATGTTGGTGTAAAAAACATGAAAGCATAGATCCATCCTTCTGATTCTGATTGTACTATATCAACAGTTCAGGTTGTTGTTGGAGGTGTTTTGGCACACTTTGGGCCCCTTTAAATGCCACAGCCTACCTGACTATTGCTGCTGACCATCCCTATCCCTTTATGACCACAGTGCACCCATCTACTGATGGCTGCTTCCAGCAGGATAACTCATCGTGTAACAAAGCTCAAAACATCTCAGACTGGTGTCTTGAACATGACAATAAATTCACTGTACTCCAATGGCCTCCACATTCACCAGATCTCAGTAGAGCACCTTTAGGATGCGATGGAAGAGGCGATTCAAAGTGTGGATGTGCACCCAGCATCTTGTTGAATTGGGGTCCAAACCAGTACTAGCAAGGTGCAATACCTAATAAAGTGATTGGTGACTGTATATTTTGTCTATATACACTCGAAGACTGATAATCAATGAAAAATTAAAAAACAGAACTAGATATTCTAACAAATTTTAAATCCGTGATAGAGGAGCCACACATTACAGCACTATGTATTACAAATGTGGCTCTGCAATTTTATAAACACAGTGTGCACACAAGGTATTTGAGGATCCAGAGCTAAGCCTTGAAGCTGGTAGTGTTTTCCAATTTCACAAAACCAAAGGTGTGATGTTCCAGCTTATTCACACCTTTCTGGGACACCTTGCCTCCCAAAGCCTTGCATAAGATCTATCAAGAGAGAAAAGACCCTCAGAGCTGAGAGCTCTTGCGATTTGTATGTGTGTGCAGTTAGCTATCAACCCAGCTTTGAGACTTTGGTTTTGAAATGGTGAGTGGCTGAGGTTTGAGGGTATTATTCTCCTCTTTTGTCTGGCACACACAGTGATTTAGTCTCTTCTCTGTCCTCCTTCTGTCTCTCTGACACACACATGAACAATCTATCACACACCATCCTCCCAGTTGTTTTCCTCTCGCCACAATAAATTTATCAGCCCATCCCAGCAGACGAGATTCAGCCCAACTTCCTAGGCACACCCAGAAGCTAAAATCCACCGTGTGTGTGTGTGTGTGTGTGTGTGTGTGTTCAAGTGAGAAGTTGCTGAAGAAATACAGAGAGAGAAGGAAGGAGAGACAATGAATACTAACACTGAGCTCTGAAAGTCAAACAATATTTGCCACGTAGATTAGCCTCCTCTCTTTTTCCTGCATTCATTTTTCATCCCAACTTGCCTCATGTGAGGCGGCTGCAAGTGTGTGAATGTGAAATTGGATTGTGTGTGTGTTCCCTAAAATTAGATAAAACTTTGATGAGCCCCTGAATACAGTCATGCCTGTGGCTGAGCAGTGCATGGTTGCCTGTGCTTTTGTCTGCCCTTGTGTGTTGCAAACTGAGGAGCCTTTCCTGCTTTATATATATTTTTTAGCTTGTTACTCAAACACACAAGGCTCCAAAAGTACTAAAGGCCTCATATTTTATGACAAACAGCACAACGTTAAGCTCCCGGCAAAACCCGTAATGTCAGCGGAACAAGAAAAGCCTCGCAATTACACATCTTCCTCCTTGCTTTTCAACGCTGTGTCAGTGCGTCTTTATAAAGATTTAATATGCACCAAAAAGCGCAACTTTGCAAAGTCAGGTGCTGTCAAAATGAGGCTAAGTGAATGCACAGAAATGCTGTTTATCTCCATAATGTCACTCAAAGAGCAATTTCCACCTATATGACAGCACACACACACACACACACACACACACGCAATCACCTGAACTCTGTGGGGAGACTCAACATGCTTACAAAGTTAAAGAAAAAACTGCCAGAAACCTGTCTCCGATTAAATCCTGCCCACACCTTCCAAGTCATTAAGAAGTGAGCTGGTGGTGTGCTGAGATGTAGGAAAGGAAAAAAAAAAAGAACTTTAGCCAATTTAGGAAGTGACGCCCGACTTGTTCTGCATCATTGCCACCATTACATCACACACCTGTGTCTCGCTGTCTGTGATGAATAGTTTTGATAAAGCAACCTGGCTTGCTGGAAATGGATTTAACAGGAGTGAGATTGTACACCTGATGGGGACTCTGCCATTGTGACCCTGAGAGCAAAGACATGTTACTGACAAACTCTGTCATACAATGCATTATGTTATGCTAAATTCAGCAGCAGCTTAAACTTTTAATCCTGAGGTCTATGTGGCCATGAACAAAGCCACAGGGAGACCACAAGCCAATGTACTCCTAGTGCTGGTCCCAAGCCTGGATAAATGTGGAGGGTTGCATCGGCAAAGGCGTCTGGCATATATTCAGATATGTGGATCACTAATAAGATTTCCATACTGGAAGGCCTGGGTTAACAACAACTGCCTCCTGTGCTATTGGCCAGCAGAGTCCCGGTGGAAAATATGCTACTGTTGGCCAAAGACAAAAGAAGAGGAGAGGGCAAAGGAGAGTGGAGCTGAGAGTAGGAACCATGGCTGGTAAAACTGGACGTGGCAGAACTGAAGATGTTGAGATGTTCCCTGGGAGTGACCAGGATGTTCAGGATTAGAAACGAGTCCATCAGAGGGACAGCTCAGGCTGAGACGGTTTGGACATGTTCAGAGGAGAGATAGTGGACATATTGGACAAAGGATGTTGAAGATGGAGCTGCCAGGCAGGAGGAGAAGAGGAAGACCACAGAGAAGGTTGATGGATGTAGTGAAGGAGGACATGCAGAGGGTTGGTGTGAGGGAAGAGGATGCAGGGATAGGGTGAGATGGAGGCAGATGATCTGCTGTGGTGAACTCTAAAGAGAGCAGCCAAAAGGAGAAAGAGGTCTAACCCTAGGTAATGAACACATGTAATTGACTTTTTGTAGAAAAAAAATGTGAACATGTTTTAATGTGTGTCAGTTGGAATAAAATAAAGTTCAACATTGGAAAAAAACAATGAGGCACACAAAAAAACATATAAATTATGGAGTATCTAATCATTTCACTCAGCACTGGTCTCAGGGTTCTGGGGTGTGAGGATCCAATATGCTGGACTCTGTGGCAGACAGGTAAACACAAAGAAATTTTAATAAGCTGTTAAAAAGTCCAAATAAACAAAGTTCATGAAATGCTAAATTAGCAACAAACAAGTGGTAAGAAGAAGACAAGACTTGACATAAGGGACACCTAGCAAAACCAGACAACCTGACACTGAACAAAGGAGAGGCAGGGATATAAATGCACATGACACTAACTTCAAATGAGAAACAGGAGGGAGAGGAGCACAGGTGGCAACAATCGGGGCAGGAAGTAAAAATAAAGAAAATGCATGGGACATAGCAGGTTATTAAAGTAAGACAGGAAATCAGAACTCAACAGAGATCATAAACTCAAGCCTGAACTTGACAGAGGACAAGAACACGGCAGGATGACACTGAGGAACTAATAAAAGGTGAAAGACAGAGAGGGACTAGAGTCAAAATGCAACTAGAACAGAAACTCAAAATCCTAACTGAATAATTACAATAAACGATACCAAACAAAGGCCAGGCTTATAAATAATAAACAGAGCATAAGAAGTAAGAAACAAACTATAACTCAAAAAAAAAAATGCAAAACTAGAATAGGAAAACCCAGGACCATGACAACTGGCCTCCTGTTGGTTATCATTGGAAAATAAGTTTGACGAGAAAAGACGTTTTAATTTTGCCCATTTCATTTTATTAGGTAAAAGTTTTAGTAACCTCTCTGGTACATTGTCTGCACAAAATGGCTTCACACATCAGTGGACTGATGAATATGTTACATGGAATTCAGCCCACTGAGAGAAAAATAAAGCTCAACAATTTTTAAACCTAAATGCCAGCAGGTATGACCCAAGCCACGTTCTTTTTCTAAACCTAATTCAGAAATGTTTAATTCCTATCCAAATTTTTAATGCCTATGCCTAATTTTTAAAGTTGTAAGTAACTTATTTAGAGTTAAGAAAATATTTTAAAAATATTCCAAATGATTTGTGAAAATCTGTGACACATATGATTCAAAAAGGGTTGCCACAGTGGATTAGTCTGCATTAGTAATTTGGCAGAAGTTTCACTTCTTGCATCAGGAATTGAACCAGGGACCTTTCACTTGTAAAGGCGAATTTGTAAACCACTACACTACAGGGAAGCTGTTCAGGGACACGAAAATAATGTTAGGAACTCTGCGTTCACATTAGAGGCCACGGCCATTTCACAGACTGAGCTGTTTGCAGAGTATCTTTAAATTACAATCTGCTCCATTAAACATAAAAATAATAATTCTTGCATCCCAGCGTTTCCTGCTCCATGACTATACCCCAATCAGCCACAGTATTACAAACGCTTGCCTAGTAATGTTTAGACACTCTATCTTGTTATTACTGCAAAGTAAAAGTGTAAAGCCACACATCACTACATGTCCTTTCAAACACAACATGAAACGCATCATTTACAGCATACTTAAGTCATAAGATGCACAACTGTCAGGGAGTTTGAAAAGTTAACGTTAACTGAGATGTAAATCCGGTAGTTTATAACAGTAAATTGCCTGAGTAATTATGGAAATAGTTATAGCGACACTTCACAGGTACACACTGTATAAACAGAGTTACTGAGAATAAACTGCTTCCAGCTTGGACCAATAAATCATCACCAGCCCACCTGCTGCATCTGGAATGGGAAGTAAACAAACTTATGCAACACGGCTCCTGTCCAGCTGTCCACAGCTCATCTCTCTTCTATATCGTCAGCACGGCCAGCCTCAACGCTGAGCCAACAAGAGGATTTTATCTACAGAAGGTCGATTTTAACTTATTTTGGAATTGACATTTAATTCAGGCATCACCACCATTTTTTCAGTTGAATTAGAAATAAAATAGAAGCTTATTTTCAGGGTTACAGCTGGATGGAAAAATGTTGCCAACTATTTTCCAAACTAATCTGCATTAATAAAAAACAAACAAAAAAAAACAACTGTAGGGATTGTTAATTTATTAAATATGTCTCTTGTATATGAAATGGCATTCGAAAGGTTTAAAGAGCAGAACAAGTCAGTATCAACTCATTTGTTAAACAAATTTTCTTCAAGCTTTTCTGAATTTAAATTGCTACTAGTGCTGAGTGCACTGCACAGTTTCATTGCAAAGCTAAGAAAGTATTCAGAAGCCACATTAGAAGCCTTTTCACTCTCCAAAGTAATGGTATATCTGCTCAAATATGAACAGACATTCCATTTGTTATTTGAATTGTGTAAGATGGTGGTTCTCAGCAGGTGTTCCAAGGCACACTGCTGCGCTGTGAGAAAAGTTCAGGTGTGCGCTGCATCAGTACCTCAGTGCACTCGTTTCTCTCCAGAAAAAATTTAAAAAAACCTCCTGTCATAGAACCCTCGCACTTTTGAAAAGTTGCCCGATGGTTGGAATCATGACACATCAAAAGCCTTGACTGACATGAAGGACGCTAAACCTCTGAGGTCTAAAGCAGCGATTATACTCAGCTGCCAACACGGACAAGGGCAGCTGGAGACACCATGGAGGAGTCGTCACTCCGGTTAAACTTCTTTGATATCCGTCTAAAGTCCACTTGATGGGTGCGTACGTGTTGGTGCATTATAATGTGAAGTCTCCAGGCTCGAGCCTGTGTGGCGAGAAAAAATTGACAGGTGCACAGGCGTCCGTTCAGAGGCTCGAACACACCATCTGATGATATTTACATCGCACACACACACACCCAAGAAAACCTGTAGATGTGGAAACCAGGTAGTTAGAGTAGAATAGTTACTTTATCGTCATTCGGAACTTACACCAGTTAGTGCACATTGGAATGAAATTTAAGTGCACTGACTCGCTATCAAGCTGATACAATAAAGATATAGTAAAGTTCATTAATTTTCTTCTACTTATCCAATTCAGGGTCACGGGGGGCACTGGAGCCTAGAAGTTTCTCACTTTAGAGATAAGATGAAACCAAGTAGCGTCAAAAACTCGTAACCTCAAACATCTAAGTCAAGCAACAAAAGGAATAGCGCATTTTTTAACGAATGGGGACTTTAAAGTTGTATTTCCCAGTTTCATAGCAACCACAACAGAGGCATGACCTCATATTGCATATGACAAAAAAAAACGTTAACCAAAACACCACACGTCAAACCTATGGTAAATGGAAGCCCTACCACTGATACATACTATGTACTAGTCATTAGCAGGCTTTTGTATCCATTCAGTTGTTGAGTGAACCATTTTTAAACCAGTTCAGAAACTAAACCAAAGCACCATTCAACACAACCGCTTTATAGCTGAACTTCCGCTTAAGATTTTGCTTTTAGACGTTATCCCCATACCTGATTCCATGAACTCCTGGTTGAAGCTGTTCCAGGCCTTTTTGCTCTTCTCCAGGTTCTCCTCCATGACCTTGATATCAGCGAAGGGACAGTTGCATTCTGGGAAGCGAGGAGAGCACCGGCACCAGCAGTCATTGTTGCGGCAGAGCAGCTCACCCTCCGAGTTGCACGCCACATAGCTGAGGGCTGCCTCCACAAAACGCCCACGCAGAAACTCTGGCAGGACATCTTGCAGTCCTGGGAAAATAAAAGAAACACGGGGTAAGGAATTTCTTCTCTTACAGAATAGAATTTTTTAAGAGGCTGGTTCCACAAGCTTGCATACGTTATTTTTGTAAGGCTTAAGGGAAAGAGATGTTTTCATTTTTAGCCCTTGTACATACAATCAGGGGATATTTGATTTATTTGAGAACATTGTGAAAGAAAAATCTCGACATTTGGCACTTCTAACTCACCATTTCTTACAGGAATCTCAACATTATTTTCAGCACATGAGGGTGTTGAAAATTCTACTTCCCTTATCATTTGTAGCCTGAGCAGGTTGGGATCGCTGGTGCCGGTTGGAAGTCTTGATTAAAAAGACGTATTTGCAATCTATGACACCAGGATCACTCAAGCTCCAATGTTTCCTAATCAGCCACTATATCTCAACAACCAGTTGGTTCTTATGCTTCTGACTCGTTCTCAATCAACAGAAGATATTTTGTCAAAAAATGCTTCCATAACTCATTTATGCATTTATGGTTGTTCCACTGTGGTGCACTGATTTATAGCATTAGTGAGATAGGTCTGTCACTTCCAACTTGTCATTTTGCAGTAAGCAGGATTACTGTTGTCAAGGGCCATATTTTACCCCATCTTTTCATAAACCTAACCAAGAAGTTGTCAGTGCTTTGCTTTTAATGCCTAAACCTAACAAGCAAATGAAAATGAAAGTAAAAACAAAAATGTGAACCACTTATGCCACTGCTACCCCTCCAACCACCTAATGTGGGCTTTGTATGTCTCTAAAATGAAACCCTCATCTCTTAACAACCAATATTGCCAGATACTGATGGCACTGTACTACATCCTGTCATGAGAATGCATTGGAACCAGTGACAGGTCATGTTCTACAATGTTCTGTTGGGAAACATGGGTCCCGGCATTCGTGCACCCACATGAAAATTGTTGTAGACCCAACGGCCGGAGATCACAGAACACCTTTTGGGTCGGAGCTGTTATGGTGTGTGTGTTTTAAGGTTGTGGTGCATACATCGTAACACCAGCTATTAAAAGGCTCGTCTGCAGCAACATCTGTGTGCTGATAATGACAGTATAGTGGACAACACCAATACAACTGACATTTGCACAGACATCAGCTCACCAACTGACCGTGTTTGTGTATTGCTGAAGAAATGTGAGCAACTGTATACACAAGGTTTACATGCACTCATGAAGTATATCTGCAGTATGACAGGATAAGCATGATGTTTTCCTGCTTGTTTTATTTCCAGTGGCAGCCCCTGCAGGACGTACTACAGGTGCATATAAAAGTTAGAAAGATGGCAAGCCTGCCCAAGGGCATATTTTAGCAGTTTCAGGAGCTATCAGTGGCAACTGTCACCTAGTCTGCACTCTGCAGTTTCAGCCATGTGCGGTTTGTTTCATGCCTGCAGCTTTCATTATTTCTTCTCCCTGCTATTTAAAAGAATGGTTAATGCAATAGTTATGGAGATGATGGATGGGGACCTTTATTTACCTGGACAATCCAAATGTATTCTACACGCTTTTTTCCTCAATTTTCCCCAAACAATTATCCTGCACACAGAAAGACATTTGGTGTTTCATTAAAGTCTGCTTTCTTGAAAATTTTGTTTAGTTTGCTCCTTTTGGATGTTTGGACAGTGACGTATGTTCAGACTTTGATTGTAGATTTTAAACTATATACCTGCAAATAGGATCTGTGGAAACACTAGATGGGAAGACAGTATTTGTCCAAAATAAAGAAAGCACATTTGGGTGCTCTTTCAGTGATGTAGGAGAGAATGTGTGCATAAGATGTACACTACTTTTTTGCGGCCAGTCCTACAAAACTAAGATTATTAGTAACTGTGCAAAATCTTAAACTACTGCTGCAAAGTAATGATAAACAAAGGTATGAATGTAAAGACAATGGGACATTAAATATGCTTCTTTTCAAGCTGAAGTATATTTACTCCAACTTTTTGTTTTCCCTATGTTGTTTAAGTTTTTCTTTCTCCATGACGATTGGTGATCAATAGCATGATCCACTTTTTTTGTCCATAGCCTTTCTAAACAGTGTTAGTGTTTTAGGTTCAAACTACTGACTTAAGCTGGAATATTCTGCCACCATGTCCTCCATCAGTATTACAATATTTGTTGTTTCGCATCAAGTGATCACAGCATTCTAGTTTTCTTCCCTAGATGATTGTGAAAACTTCTGTGTTTTTATTTATATGATGAAAAACCTTCACATTACTGACTACTGACCACATCTCAAACTTTCACTCTGAAATATGCGATAGACATTCCAAGCCACTATTCTTCTCAAGACTGCCCTGGATATTCTAACCCAGGCAGAGACTGGGTTTCTTGAACTGACGTTTTTCAGTCAACCTGGAAGGACAGGCCCCTGCACAGCATGTACCACCAGGAGATAGAGGAAGTGGCTGATGTTAAAAAATCCTACCAATGACTGGACAAAGCTTGTTTGAAAGACAGCACAGAAGCACCAATCATGGCAGCACAGGAACAAGGTTGATAGAGATTGCGGTCTACCACACCAGGAGAGCTGCAGGCACTGCAGAGATGCCCTGGAGACAATCCAGCACATAACAGCAGGGTAAAAGTTGCCAGCAGGTAGGGAATACATGGACTGCCACAACCAAGTAGCTGGCACAGTGTACAGGAACATCTGCGCCGAATATGACCTGGAAGTCCCAAGGTCAAAATGGGATACACCTCCAAAGGTGGTTGAGAATGACTAAGCTAAGATCCTGTGAGACTTCCAGATACAGATGGACAAACTGGTGATGGCTAACCAACCGGACATAGTAGTGGTGGACAAGCAGAGGAAGAAGGCCATAGTGACAGATGTAGCAATCCCAAGTGATGACAACATCAGGAAGAAG
>VUQH01007244.1:2263-24798 GCA_015106775.1 Etroplus canarensis | reverse complement strand
GGTTGCGGCCCGGGTTAACAACGACCGCTTCCAGTGCCGTTAGCCAACAGGGTGCCGGTGGAAACTATGCTACTGTTGGCCGAAGACCAAGGAGGGGGAGAGGGGGAAAGCGTGTTAGGAGGCAGAGAGAGAGAAGGAAAGGTAGGACTGTTTCAGTATGCAATCCATAAAGTTGTAACTTATTTGTGTAGATGAACATACTCAACCCATAAGAACCCAGACCTATTTTTCCTTAGAGCCTTCATAAGTTAAGATCAAGCTTGAAGCTTTATAAGGAAGATTGTAGAACATGTAAAGTGTTTGTTACATGAATGTTACCATGGGTTGTTATGGGTTAAAAGGGAACTACTGTTCCACAGACTGCTGTATATTTCTCACTGTAACGGGCTTAGGGCAGCACAGTGGCACAGTGGCTAGCACTGCTGCCTCACAGCAAGAGGATCTGGGTTCAAATCCAGCAGCCTACCCTAGGCCCTTCTGTGTGGAGTTTGCATGTTCTCCCCCGTGCTTGTGTGGGTTCTCTCCAGGTGCTCCAGCTTCCGCCCACAGTCCAAAGTTAGATAAATTGGTGATTCTAAATTGACTGTGAGGAAAAAAAACCCTACCCCTAAGAATAAAACTCCATAAAATAAAACTGTCCTTGTAGAGGAGACCGAAAGTAAAAGGACTACAGGAAGGAAAACCTCTAATGAAAAACCTGTCAACAATGCACCTCTCCAGCGCGTCGATGGTAGGCCATGTTCCACTTCAATAAAGTCAGAAGTGGAGGGCTGCATCCCGTAGTGGATGGAGACAGCCTAACTAACTATATTAATTAAAGTTTCAGGTCTTAATGTTAGTGTATAAAAAATGTCTATGATTTTTGATGCTCTTAGACCTGGTTTACATGAATTTCGAGGCACAAACAGAGCTCTGCTCTGAGTAGAACATCTCCTTCCACCTGCTCCATCGAACTCAAATATATTTGTCACTTGTGGCTTCTAGAGGCTAACCAGAAAACTTAATCTGTTGAGAAGGAAAGTTAATGAAGTTAAAAAGCACAACACAGCAGTGGATACAGTTTGTTTTCTTGGACCAATGACAGCTCAAAGCCAACATGTGTTTCATGCCATGTCAGTGGACTGACTCTTCAAAAGAGTCTAGTATAAAGCTGGATTTTTACCAGGGCTAACGCTAAAATTAGCCTAGATAAAAAAAACATAATTCTTTCTTAGTAAGGCACTGTTGAGTAGTCAGAATTGCAAGCTGTAAGTAACATTATTATCACTGAAACATTTTGTTAAGGCAGTTAACCTAAATGGGTTGTTATTAGTTTTAATTTCAACAATAAATCGATTTTTATCTATATTTACAATATCTCTGATAACTGCACCTTACAATACAAAGTGTCTCAAGACAACTGATCTCATGAATTGGCAGCATTTTTTAATGAAAACTGAAAAATGTCATATTTACAATGTGACTGTGCTGTAATTTTACTAACTCTTACAAGCTGTTTTAATTTCAATTCAGTTTTATTTACATAGCACCAATTCACAACAAAAGTCACCTCGAGGTGCTTCACACAGTAAGGTAAAGATCCTGCAGTGTTAGAGAGAAAACCCCAACAATCCGATGATCCCCTATGAGCAAGCACTTGGTGACCGTGGGAAGGAAAAACTCCCTTTTAACAGGAAGAACCTCCGGCCGAACCAGGCTCAAGGAGGGGCAGCCATCTGCCTCGACCGGTTGGGGGTGAGAGACACAGACTATGGGATTATTATTATCTTTAAAAACAATAAAAAACATAACATTAGACTAGCAAGGCTACATTAGCTTCTTACCGGTTACAGCTTAGACCTCTAAGCAGCCATTTATGTCACTGGTGCAGCTTTTATTTTATAAACCCCGTTTCCAGAAAAGTTAGAATATTTTCTGAAGTGTAATTTAAAAAATCTGATATATGCTAATTTAGGTTAACTTTTGTTTAAACAGCAAAAACACAAAGAAAAGTTTTTCCATAGTTTTACTGATCAACTTAATTATATTCTGTAAATAAATACAAACAGAGAATGTTATGCTGGCAACACACTCAACTAAAGTTGGAACAAAGGCATGTTTCCTATTGTACTCCATTGTCTTTCTTTTTAATAAGTTTTTAATTGTTTTGGAACTGAGGATACTTATTGTTGTAGTTTTGCAGTTGGAAATTTTGCACATTCTTTCTTGATATACCACTTCAGATGCTCAGCAGTCTATGATCTATTGACTGATTCTCCTCATTACATTTTCAGTAGGTGATTGATCTGGATCGGCAGCAGCCAATGAAACACACACACAAAGTCTGTGTCTATAAAACCATGCTGTTATAGCCTGGTCAGGCATTGTCCTGCTGAAATAAGCATGGCCATTCTATGAGGAAATGTCCCCTTGAGGTAGCAATATTGTCACGGTACCCTGCCCTCCAGGTCCTGACCTGCCTTTTTTCTGTCTTTCTCTCCCTCTTTTGCTTCTCTCTCTCTTTCTCTCGGGCATGGGTAGGGTTTATTAATCATGTGTTTTAGTCTTCAGGTGTGGCTGATGCTGGAGTGGAGTTAGAGACTGCACACCTGCTTCCCATGTCTCATCTACAGCACTTTTTGAGCTCCACAGTTCTCTCCATTCTCCACCAGAACATAGCTACCCTTTACTGTATGTGTAGTATAAGCCAGACCGTGTCTTCTAGTCATGTTCTTGTTCGTTGTAACTTCTGGATTGTCTGACGCCTTTTCTCTGCTGCTTCACCAAGAACTCCAGCTGGATTGGTTAAGAGACCTGCCTGACCCACTCTCAACCTGTAGAACCAAGCACTCTCTCCCCACACACTCACCGTCTGGACCCTAGGACCTTGCCTGCTTCAAGCTCGCGCCGTAGACTGGAACCCAGCTTCTCCAGCTCTCATCCCAGAACCATCCCTCTCTCCACACTCATGGACTTACAGTACTGAGCCTAAAACCCAACTGCTCACTTCATATTATAGCTTTCGCAGATTAAATTAAACACTTATATACAATAATGTGTTTCATTAAAATTGCAAAATATATCTTTCTGTGTCCGTCTGCTCTTGGGTCCGCACCTTAAAATCTGTCACATCTCTAAAATCCTCACATATGCTGGTGGTACTTTCACAAGCACACAACTCAGCCATGCTGTGATCATCCCCATGCATCACAGATGCTGGCTTTTGCACCTTTCACTGGTAACAATCTAGATGGTTGTTTCATCTTTGACATGGAGACCTCCTCACTTGTTGGCTGAACTTCGGGCTCATCTGGCCACAGCACATAATTCCATTATATTCAGTCTGAAATAAGCTCAGGACCAAAAAATTTCTGAATAGACTTGTGTAATACAGTGTCAAGTTGTATTTCTGGATGCGGTGACAGACTGTGCTAAGTGACGATGGTTTTCTGAGGTACTCTCAAGCTCAGGTGGCACGGTAGCATGACATTTTCTTAGGCAGTGTTGGCTGAGGGCTCAAAGATCACGCACATTCGTCAGGGGTTTCTAACATCGGCCTTTATGCACGGAGATGTCTCTGAATTCTCTGAACATTTTCATATGATTCTGCACTGTAGATGTTGAAAGATATAAACTACCTGCACTCTTGCAGTGAGAAATTTTCCTTTTGAATGAACAATTCTCTCAATTTTTTTTGCACCAAGGGGTGAGCCACAGTCCCTCCTTGCTTACAAAGATGAGCCTGAGTCTGAGACTCTGATGGATGCTTCTTTTATATCCAGTCATGATACCTGAACTGCTACCAATTAGCCTGCTAAGATTTCCAAAAAAATGTTACCTGAAAATTCTTTACATTTTTCAGTGTTATTTTGCTTTTGTTGAGTGGGTTGCAGCTAACAAATTCTAAATGTGTGTATATTTACAAAATGTAATTCGTTTGGTCAGTAAAACTGTTAAAAATCTTTCTTTGTGCTTTGCCAGCTAAAGTAAGGTTCATATGAATTAACATATCATAGATTTTAGTTTTATTGCATTTGAGGAAAAATCCAACTTTTCTGGAACTGGGGTCAGTAGGTAGAAGTTGCTTTGGACTGACTGCAGTGTTGACATCAAAATATGAATTTTGTTTCAAGGACCAAAAAGTGGTTTAGTGGTACTTGCGGTTTGCTTTTAGAGCCTCCATGTTTGCAACAAGCTGAAGCCAGCTGAGGGTTAGCAGAAACACATGAGAGACTCTTTGGACTAAAAAAATGCCTGCTTTATATTGAAGATGAACTGGGGGTAGCACAAAGGACCAATATTACATAAATACTGACTTTTATGAACTGTAAATTTCACTGATAATGTGGTTCTGTTGGCTTCATCAAGCCATGATGTCCAGTTGCACCAGCAGGGTTTGCAACCAAATGTTTGAAGCTGCTGGGATGAGAATTAGCGCCTCCAAATCTGAGATCATGATTCTCGGACATAAACAGGGTGTCCACTCCAGGTTGGGAACCAGTTGCTGGTCCAAGTGGAGGAGTTCAAGTATGTCAGGGTGTTTTTTTCGAGTGAGAGGAGATGTGGACGCTGTACTATCTGCTGTGGTGAACAGAGAGCTGAGCGTGAAAGTGATGCCGCTGATTTACTGGTCGATCTCCGTTCCTACCCTCAACCTGTGGTCACGAGCTCTGGGTAGTGACTGAAAGAATGAGATTGCAGAAATAAGCGGCAAAAATGAGTTTTCTCTATACGGTGTCTGGGCTCTGCCTTAATCCGAGTTCACGCTCATGTGAATCTGACTGCGAATCAACACAACATGAAATTTATAACGATTCTCTGGAGCACAGTTTTTTATGAAATGGATAAGAAACAGTTACACTTTTATGATTCCTTGTGAACCATTACGGAAAGTTTAACTGCTTTGCAACTGCTCCCTGAACATCTGGGACACTTTGTTAAGAGAAAAATTTACCAAACCATGAAAAATTAGGGTGCATGTATGAAATTTACAGAGCAGTTACAGTAGTCTGGGACACCAGCACAAAAAGGTCCTAAAGGTTTGCAAGATCATAACCTTTCATGAAAGTGTGGGAAATTTCAAAATCGGCACCTGGACTTCTGAGACAATGGTTACGAAATCTTGGAAATCCTTACGACACTCCGTGAATTTAATCGCAAAGTATTTACGGCGCATTTGGGATTCACTACGAACTTCCGTTGATTTGTGATCACTTTCATGTACATGAGATCAGGGCCTTATATAGGGTTTAAAGTCCTGTACAGGTATCCATCTGTGTTGCCTATGTAGTGCCAACACAGAGGGGAATGCAACTGGTGCATATGTGTAGACAAGTGGTCTTCCTGAAAGTTGACTGGGTGAGGTGTTTTGAGCGTGTCCTACTGGGAGGCGGCCTGGGGTGGACCCAGGACAAGCTGGATAGACTGTACCTCTTGGGAATGCTTTGGTGTCCCCTCGAAAGAGCAGGAGACAATGGCCTGGGAGAGGGCGGTCCAGGCCTCTCTGCTTACACGGCTGGGTGGATGAACTGTAAATCAGAAAAAGCTACTTTAGTGGAGGCCCAGTGTAAAGATATAGAGTGGTAAGTGGAAAAAACACGACACAATTCTCCAAAGTAGTAAAGAAAATGACACAGATGAGAGAAAACTTGGATAACATTTTCTTTTGATTATTTTATTTTCATCGTGGTCGAAACCAAGTCCCCAGACTGTGATATTCAAAATTAGAACTAGAGTAATGTTGTCATGGAAACACAAGTCAGCAATACATGTGGAGCCTTGACATATCACCAAGTGAAAAAAAGTCCAGGTACATGTAAGGCATTTTTAACAGGCTCTACAACACACCGTAACTAATTATTCATGGCCTTTAAAGCAGCTAAATAAAGCAGGCAGATTGGGGTCCTATATCATGACAAAAGACAAAAACAGGACAAACTTTTGATCTCGAGGTACGCAATTGCTTTTAAATGTGTTTTTGCTGTCTGCGCTTTAATGCACTGAGACTGTATAGGCTGTGTTGTGTCTGTGCATAATCTAGGGCATATTCATTATGAAAACAACACTTTACTCCAGTGGCAAAATGATGTTGACCTTTGCAAAATCGAATACTAGCAAACCGTGTCTCATTGTTCAAAGATAATAGCTGGGCAGCATCCCTTGTAAGGCAGATGATGTTGCTGGCATGCTGAGCGCCAGCCTCGCTATTGGGTGGGTGTTAGATCAGTGATGACTCATTCTTTAGCTGCTTTAGGAAGACCTGGGTGACAGGCTTCTGTTTTACCTACTGTAACAAAGAGTTTCCTGCGTTTGGTGAATCTCGCTTCGCTTAGATTAATGACTGTGCAAAATCCTTCGTTTGTGTTTGTGGCGGCTGCTCGAGGTTTAGTCAGTGGGAAGAGAGGAAGAGTAAGAATGGAGGAGTTAAAAAAAAAAGAAGAAGAAGAAGAGAGAGATGGTGGCCACCCTAAAGAAGCCGGGCTCATTCCTCTGGGGAAATTGCATCACATATTGATCCATGTTCTCTGCATCTAATGGACGCGGAGGGTGGAAATGGTGGCGGCAAATGGAAAACAGCTATGAGAATAACAAGGAGTCATTAAGGCATAAAACTCAGGCTAGTCACCTGAGGACCTTTCACCTGCCTTTATGTGTACCTCTCAGTCCAGGGTTGCCACAATAGCCACATATACCCAGGAGTTAGATTGCCAAAGCTTTGGGTTCGCAGACTCAGACAGGTATTTGTCTCCATTACAGCCCTTACACTGGCAAATAAACAGGGGAGACAGACAATCATTCTACATTACATCGATGACTATAGCACTTTACATTTTCTATCAGCGTAACAGACTCCCTGGGCCATCTCACAATCCTCACATTCATTTTTTACTGCCTCGCACACATCCTGCTACTCATGTGCACAGATGGAGCATTTACCGGGGAGGGATTTCCTCTACTGCTATAACATTTATGGCCCTTCCTCCAAGGCGGAAAAAAAAACAGCAAGATCCAAAACAAGGTCTGGATCCTAACCCAAATCTGTCATGCCATCAGTGCTGTTGTACAGCTTCAAAACAAAAACTGAAATGCAAAACACAGCCCTCAGCACCAGGCAGCAGCAACCTTTTCTCCGTCAATCCCTGGTATGTCCACAGAAAGGATAGGGGCCTCATGACACCCACTGTGGCTTGGGTTTTCTGATGGGCTTTACCATGCAGTGCTAAAACAAACGCAAGAGAGGGAAATCTGTGATTATCTGTAAAGTAAAAGGAAGGGGGAGGATCAGCCTCACAGCAGTTTTAGGCTGTAAAACTGCTAGAATGTTTATTTGTTGTATAGTATTTTTCACACTAAGGAGACCAACTAATTATTTTTAATTTATTTTCTAAACATGTTCCTTTTAGCTGCAAATGCACAGCAGGGGGCTCTATCTTCTGTAGAGATTTAATTTGATCTTAATCAATTTTTATCTCCTTTTCTGCAAATAACATCTGTTATTCGAACCATCTGTATTGCAGTTCGAATACCTCTCCAGTATTCTGGGAGGCATGCAGACAATTTCACACATATCAGGCACTTATGTGCATGTAAATTATTGATCACCTCTCAACCCTTAAATAAAACGAATTGACTTTATGCATGTAAATAAGGCGCGGCACTTAACTGAGGTGTGTGATTTTGATTTGGTGCCATTTGGATATAAAGTGCAGTGAATGCTGAGTGCTATTACAGCCGGGGAAAGGCAGCACATCAATCTCTGTCAGAAGTGGAAACTCGTCTCAAGGCAGGAGAAGCCGGCAAGGAGCTGTGGTGGCTAACGCCAGCTGCATAAAAAACTAAAATCCCATGAGTGAGGGGAAAACTGCTTTGGTATAATGAACCCTGTGCAACCTTAGATGGAGAAGCTCATCTTTGACGTGTATGTTGAAATGCGTACAAGCTAAGGGATGGGGTCTGATTTTAGCTCTTAGGTGGTCGCAGCGCATCAGTTATGCTAGTGGGTTGCACACTGAGTCGCCTCAATTGATGACATATCATTGTCACGTGCACACATTTCATTATCGCCGAGTGAATTCTGGCTCATTTCCGCAAGCCTACAGCCATGTGTAGAGGAACGTTTTCGCAGGACTCTGAAAAAAATAAATACACCGTTATTGCTTCAGTAGGAATTAAGAGGATAAGTCGCAGTCAGGTGCTGCTAATTAAACGCACTTTCATTAGCTGATCATCAGAATACAAAAGGAAAAGTTCTGGCAGTTTGCTGGTTTGAAACATTCAGGAGTGTGTCAGCACAATGCCACAATCTTCCAGGCAGTGGATAGGCTGGTAAATGTACCCTAAGGTCAGATTGTGCAATGGCAAAAATCCCAAGAGCTGCATCTCAGATTCTACAGGCCTCACTTAGTATATTAAATGTTAAAATTCATGACAACGGTGTTAGAAAAAAGACTGAAAAAGCATGGCTTGTATGGAAGGGCTGCCAGGAGAAAGTGTCTTCTCTCTAACAAGATCATGGCAACACGGTTTGGATTTGCAAAGTTGCCGCTGACCAATGCTCGAGACTTCTGGAATTATGGCCTTTGGACAGATGAGACCAAAGTAGAGATGTTTGGCTATAATGCACACCGTCACAATTGGTGAAAAGCAAACACAGCATATCAGCACAAACACCTCATAGGCTGTCAAGCACGATGGTGGAGGGGCTTGTCTGCAGCTACAGGACCTGGCCACCTTGCAGTCATTGAGCCGATAATGAACTCCTCTGTATTCTAGATTCACTTAGGCTATCTGTCCAACAGCTATAAATTGGCCCAAACTGGGTCATGCTACAGGTAAATGGTTTGAAGCACAGCAGCAAATCCACATCACAATAGGTGAAAAACAGAAAAAAAAACACAATGTTGCAATGGCCCAATTAAAGTCCAGACCTCAACCCGATTGAAATGCTGTGACCATAGGAGAGCTGTGCGTTAACAAATGTCCACAAACCAACTGAACTGAAAAAAACATAAAGAGTTGACCAAAATTCCTCCACAATGACGTGAGAACTAATAAATTCAGACTGACAGCGACTACTTCAAGTTGCTGCTAAAATGTAGTTATACAAGCTGTTCAATCAAGAGATGTATTTAGGTTTTACAGGACTGCATAGATTCCTTTGAAATTCTCTTTTTCACACGACTGTGGCTCTGCTCGGTCAGCTGATTTCCCAGCTGTTGAACTTGATTTCAGTTGGTAAGGGCCCCCGTCAAGCAGCATCTTATGATATCCAATATTTGACATCTTATTTGAAGGGGAAAAAAGGTTTGCAGGTTTGCATATCTAGTGTACAAGTGGTGCAGCAACTTCATTTTCTGCAACAGTGAAAGTGAAGTTTTGTTCCTCTGATGTTTGTCAACAGAGCTAGAGGTATGTGAAATGAAAGCCGTGTTTGCATATACCTCAGCCTTTTTAGAGTTGAGACCCCCAACATCACCAGCTTAATCACTCTGTTAAGCTGTTGTAACACATGTGTTGCAGCCCTTAACTTTTTAAGAGATTACCTGGCAGCTGCATGGAAAAAAATGCACATGAGACATTAAAAGCTCTTTAACTGGCCCGCTACCTAGAAAAGATGTGTGATGTCTAACTGAGCCCACAAACGACTCGCATGTCTAATGAATTCCCAGCAAGCAGGTGGATTTTCTGCGTCCTTCCTACTCTGCACTTTAGGTGTAAGACAAACAGAGGTTTCCAACAGATATCCAATGCGGATTCCACCGCTGTGCGTTACATGTGAGAAAGGGCGGCTGTCTTGGATTCTCCTACCCAGAACATCAATGACATAGTAGCTCATCCAGCTCCCTAGCAATTCACAGGTTGTTCTAATGTGTGAAGCAGAGAAAGAAAGTGATGTGTTCTTGGCATTGGGTGACTGTATTGCAGAAACTGCTGAGAATCAAAATCCTTTGAGGAAGAGGCTCACAGCATAGTTATATCCTGGACAACGGCCCTCGACCTTGACCGGACCTAACCTAGTGTGGGACTTTATTATGCCATTAATAAACCTAATCATGCCATTGATGAATAGATGGCAGAGGGGCACACACAAACACTCACATTATGGGCATAGCAATCCAGACCACTACTCTTAGGAGCAGCGATTCTCATGAACATGGAAAAGTGCCCATAAAACAGCAAATGTGACCTTGAACCTAGTGCATTTTGGGTGAAAACCCACTGGGTGATCACTATGCAATTCTCACTAAATTCTGACCAGCACTCTTGCAGGACTCTGGTGACTTGCAGATGGCTGGATGGATACCTCGTTATGGCGTTAACTCATCCATCCTTGACTACATTTTGCATATTGTACTGGAGCTTCATGTACAGTAACTGATGATTCTAAATTGGCTGCGAGCGTGAACGGTTGTCTGTCCCTCAGTTGTGGCCCCGCGATGGATTGGCGACTCTGTCCAGAGTGCACCCCAGCTCTCGCCCCAGGGCAGCCGGGATAGTCCCCCCTCAAACCTGCAAAAGCAGAAGAAAATGTATGCTTGGACTTCTTGTGTGGAAAAAAGTGACAGCCAGATACATTATAATTCAGAGCCATGGCACTCAAAGGATCCGGAATTGACTGATTGTCTTTGACAGAATTCTGCAACAGCAAAGATGGTGCTAGGAGTATAACTTCCTGTGGGGAAAAAGCTTTTTAAAGAACCGGCATTAGTAAACTTTTTGAGCACTTTTTAACAGATTTGACTGGTGGTTTTTATGTTCCGGTGAAATTAGAGATAATTTACATACTGCTTTAAAATAGCTACCTACATCAAGTGCCCAGAGACATTTCAAGATAGCTGCCAAAGGGCAAGACTTTATCCTTAGAAGGGCTTTGGTTTTCTAATTCATAGATAAATCTTTCTTAAGGCTTAGTTTGGACACATACGCAACACATGAGCGCGTTCCCGGAGAAGTTTCTTCGTTGTATTATTGCTGTTCAGGCCTTTCGACAAAGCAATCACATCTTTTAGTGGGCCGAGCAACTGAAAGACATGCGCAGACGGTTTGACCCAGTAAGACTGCCGTCGCGACTTTTACGAAAACTTTCATGGAAAGGAATGCATGTCTGAAAAGGGCTTTTGTTCATGATCGCTTCTTGCAGTGCTGCTTTTGGCTTTGAGCTGCCTCTCACGGGATCCCCCCCCCTCCTGAAAAGTTACCTGATGAGCCACAGTTCTCACAGGAAACTGGGAGGGGCGGAGTGTTGGGGTGTAGAAACAGAGACAGAGAGGAAGAGAAAGCTCTCATTATTTCTCCCTAATTGCCCACGAGCGACCCTCCTGATTCCCCCCTCTGCAACCAGGTAGAGTGCCTCATTACAGGCAGCCTCCTCAGTTTTCCCAGGAGAAACCCATGAAAAGGCCATGAAAGGCCTCGTCTGACAGGGGCCAGCCAGACTGGACCAATTAACAGGGTTTTTCTGTGCTCTGACTTGCCACACTGCAGTTTGCAACTCATCTATGGTGTGAGACTTGCAGACGTCCTAGGTCAGGTTGAGATGGTTTGTTCAGAAGGTAGAAGGGCTAAAGGACGAGGACAGCGCCATCTAGGCCAGTCTTCCGTGCCATTTACACGTTTGTTCACCCTGTTTTCATTTCATGTTTTTTTTTCCCGGAAACCAGATATTAGTGGCTGTGAAAGCATTAAAAAAGATAAGCTTCGGAGAAGGAAAATTATCAGAGAATTAATTAAAAGTTAAAAGCAAGGCCAGTTTTCATTTTCTATTCAGGATTAGAAATTTGGTTTATTCATTTAAGATCACCACTCAAACTGTGACAGGCCATTCAAAGTTTAAAATATAGATGTTTTCTGGTGCCCTGGCATCATTGCTCCATGAAGGCTGAATGTAATTGTCTCTCAGCCTCCTAGTGCCAGGTGACTTAGTGTGTGTCTGAATAAATGACCCAGTCAAGGTGAGCTCCTCGTGTCAAGCCAGGAGCATCAAAGACAAACCACGCAACCTTGCCAGAGGGCCCGTTTTCCTTTCACCTGGAGAACTCCATTTTCCCTCTCCAAGGCTTTATGCATTCAAGCCCATCCTGATCATTGTAATGACTGGTCAAGAAAAAAATGTCCAACCTCCTATCTATTAGTGGCATGAAAGACAAGACTTTCAAAGGGCGTTCTTCCTCTTCAGGTTTGAAAGACACAGGCATTCTCTTCAAGGTCACATCAGTTTCCGGTGGAGTGATTTAAAGCAAAATCACCTGAATGTAAACACAGCTGACTGATCGAGTGGAGGACAATGACGGGGCCCCTGACGACGATACCACTCAGCAGGAGTGTCGATGACAGTTGTGGCGACAGCGTATTTGGGCAGAAGAAAAAGGGAATAAGACAAAGAGGAAGGGTTATGAGAGGTTGTGCTGGATGGAAGAAAGGTACTGATTGGCTTGCTGTCTCACGGGGTGCATGTTTGCCTGCAGGGAAAGGTCACAGGAGGGAACGGGAGTAACGAGGTGTGAAGGGAAGGCACTGTCCTCGGCTCCCGGGCCCTAGGAGACAGCCCCAGCAAGGTGTTAATGCAGATGTTGCAGCCTCCCAGGTTGTGTTTGTTACACCTTTCAGGGGAAGCCAGCCTAGAGTTCTGCCATCAGTCAATACAGCCGAAAACATGCTAATCATAAGCCCGCACTGGCATCAAAGTCCAATTCCCAGGCCCACAAAAGGATAAACAGGAAAGGTAGAAAAGCTCGACTGTTGATTCTGGTCTGCAAGTGTTCAAGTGTCAGAAGCAATGAATGCTTAATGTCTTTTTTTTTTCCCCACATAATTATTACTTATGTCAAAAATCTTCCTCACATCAGCGTACGGTGGTCATGTGGCCTCTCTAAACATCAGCTTCTCCTTTTAATTAACGGCGTGATATTGTGGTACATTTACTAAAAAACAGCAAGAGAATAGCAGAGATGGATGTTAGGCTTTTAGCTCCCACTAGTGTGTTGTTAATAGTTATGTATCTCAGAATCTAGGCTGCATTTTCCACAAAACTTAATTCCTGCCATAAAGAGAATGCTGTCTATGAGTGCTCTGTGCATTGCTTGCTTTTTTGTCTTCATCTTGGGGTTTTCCTCTACTGTGCGGAGGATTAAAGGGGCTTCTTCAGAAATGGAAATCTAAAAACGGTTGCTCTAGAACTGCTAGTAGCTTTCAGAGTCAGATTTCATATAGGGGAGATATAAAAGATGGATGGAGCTACCTTAGTGTCACATTTCCGAAATCTCGCTGAAAAATTTGGCCGTCATCGTCATGAGGTGCATCTGCGTTCATGTGAAAGAAAAAGAACGCCATCCGTTTTACATATCAGATCTACCTCAGGTGCAAACAACCACAACAAATTCCACCGTGTCATCATTTATTTGACAAAAATGAAGCCAAAATGGAGAAGCCATGTGTAAAAAAAACTAAATGCATACATGAATTACCTTCAGCAGCAATAAGTTGAAGTAATAGCTTTCAGTATGACTTCATCAGTCTTTGTGGAGAAATTTTACAGTATTTAAAACATTGGCTTGAGGTGTGGACTGGGCCGCTGCAACACCTTGATTCTTATTTTTTTCAGCCATTCTTGATTGTAGATTTCCTGCTGTGCTTGGGATCATTGTTCTGTTCCAAGACCCAGTTTAAGCCAAGCTTTAGCTGTTTAGCTTATGAATAATCTTTCTCACTGTATAATGATGGACTTAGAATTATTTGGAAATGGCCTTAAAACCCTTCACAGATTGATATGCAACAGCTATTACTGTACATCACTAAGACCATTGCTGATCTCCGTCCTCCTCGGCATTGTGGTAACACACACCTGAATGCTCCAGACCTGCAAACTGCCAAAACTCCTGCTTATATAGAGGTGATCACACTTGCTAATGATCACTTGATTAGCAGCACCTGTCTGCCACTTGCCCTCCTAATTTCTCTGGAAGCAGAAAGGGTGTACTTATTTTTTCAAAACACTGCTGCATTTTGTCTTAGTTTATGTCAAATAACTAATGAAACAGCGCAAAATATCATGTTTTGTTGATCATCTGAGATTGTATTTACCTAGCTTTAAGACCTGCCAGACATGTCCTGACATGTAAAACCTCAGAACAGAAAGAGGGTGCACTTTCCTTTTCGCTTGACTGTAACTCGTCAATCACAAGGTAGCCACACCTGCCCTAAAGTACACCCTGCTTTATCATCCTACTGGACACTAATGGCCACCATAATGTACAAAATGAACATCATGTTCTTTTCAATGAGACTTGAAACTAGCAATTGAGAGCATAACCTCATTAGGAAACCATTTAATGAGGCCGTGGATCAAGGGAGCGTAAGGGTCATTTCTCCATAGACTTCTGTACAACTTGATTTTTATTTTGCAAACAGGGTATACACCCCCTGGTGGCTAGTAAAAGAATACAGGTTCAAGACACCTGGAGGTTTGCCACTTGGTACAAACACAAGTATTCTGTTATATTTGTCAATAAAGCTGAGTTAGGATATTTTTCCTAAAAATTAATTCTATCCTTCATGTGTCCAACAACCTGCACGTGGCCTTTTTTGTGTCATTATTTCTGTTACTATTACAGCCTGCGGCAAGACAAGATGGTTTCCAACCATTCTGCTGCCTAATGTAATGGAAAGTGTGTGTGTGTGTTTAATACAAAGTCATAACAAAATGACCTTAACACAACCTGACATGCTAAAACGCCTGTTTTGTTTCCAGAATGGTCCCTGCAGCCGAAGCAAATCTGCTGTCTCTCCATGAACTCAACCTGAGAGAGGACCACATGGGAGACCGACCCTCATTATGTATAAAATATCATTAATTAACTTTATTGAATGAGTCACAGTATGGTTTCCACCACATTGTTCCCTCAGGGTCCCTTGCCCAAGACCCAACCTTGCCCTGTTCGAAGCCAGTGAGCCAGCATCCTTCACATCAGCTCGCTCTCTTAGCCCAGGCTTGTTCTAGGTGACTTTTCTCCCCTCTTGTCACTGCTTAGAAAAGCTGCCAGTAATTTATAATGTTGTGACAGTCAAATAAACAGGCCTGCTGCTTGGTGGAGTGAAAAGTCCTGTATTAAAGGGAATCAAAACAGCTCCAAATGGTGCCTTGAATGGGAATAATCTTGGTGTAAGATCTGCTCTGGGCTGGCTAATTTAAATTTGTTCAGGGTGACAGCTTACTGGAAGAGGGACATAATGAAGTCCATTATCATCAGTGGTACAAATTCTAAAGAACGATAACTCTCATTATCATCACTTTCCTGTATACGAAGGAAATATGTTCGTCCATTATGAAATGTGCTGAGAATGACAACATGGAGCAAACATAAGACGATGTAAGCTCTGACTCGCCTCTGCAAAAAAATGGAATGGAGACTGGACAAGTCTCTTTTTTTTCTTTTTTTTGGACAATGCCTTCACTTGCTTTATTTATGGAGGTGCTGGTGATTTGCACCGCACACAAGAAGGCCATGCATTGGATTTTAACACAGTCGAGACTGTAATAGGTTGATAATTTTGATATCTCGCGGTTTTGTATGCAGTGGAATGCAACAGCAAGACAGCTCTGCTTGTATTTACAGTGCCTTTTCTTGTGGCAATCTGACATCTGCTAGACCATGCCAGACCTTGAACAGTGTCTTCCCAGGCATTATCTCGTAAAAACAGAGCCTTGATAATGCTGTTCCATTAGACAAGGGAGGAAAATAACAATAAGTCATTTTGTACAGAATTAACTGATAAACAGGGAAATGAGGAAAGCCTCCAGATCTGTAACCCATGATAACCACAGCTCCACTAAACACAGGGAGTGAAGACTTCAAGCAGTTTCTAAAATACATTCACTTCAAAGAGTATAAAAATATGTTTGGTGCCAGAATAATCATCAAAAGTGTGTTCAGTGCCAGCAAAATGTGTTGCTGAATGAACTGGAGTGGAAGAAATGGGAAAGCCAGGTGTTGGTTGGACTCACACACACATACTAATGTGTCATTAAAAGTCAAGTGCACACATTCAGGGATGAGAGACAGAATCAAACACAAAGCAAAGCACTAATAATTAACTAGTATAATTAACTAGCAGACACCGACTTAAACATGTTTTCCAATCTAAAATAACTGCAGTTAACATGTTTACTGCCCGATGATTTAGCGCGATTGCACGCTATATCTCGACAGTGCACTGTGATACCACCAAATCATGAATTTCCCGGTGTGCTGTAATCCCAGGGCATCAAATACTGCAATTCTGTAAGAGTTACGCACGAGGTGTCCTTTAGGTGCTCTGCTTTGACACACTGGTCACAGAGAGACAGTGGTGTCCTTGTAGGGAGAGTGGAGGACTATGGAGCAAGTCACCAGATTCTAAGACAGTTTCGCTATCTTTAAAAGTACTGATTAGATTTACTTTATACTTTCACTTGTTGGTTGGATTTAGACACCAAAACCAACTTGTTCAGGTTTAGGAAAGGATCCTGGTTTGGGTTAAAATAAACCACTTTACAATCTTAACTCTAAATGTTGAAAAATAGCATTAAGGGTCATTTTTTTGAACCCACCTTTCTTTCAGAGTGAGTCCTCAAGGCCTTATTTTTGCTCGGTTACAAAAACTGTCTCCTTCAAAGTTTTCCCATTTGCCACACTGCTGATATTCTAAATCTCAACCCTTCTTACTAGAGATCTCAGCAGAAGCAATACTTATTATACCTTTCCATAGCAAAATTCTGAAAATGTGGCAGCATTTTTAGTACCGTTAGCAGTGTGTGTGGCAAGACTGCAATTCTTCTGGAACTGATGGGGGCAGCATACACCTACGAGTGTTCCCGTCTATCCTTACACACTGAAGAAGAAGAAGAAGAAGAATACAGATACCCACAAGCACAGGAAAAGCTACACATGGAAGGTCATGTCTAGTGCAGCTTCGGCCTGACTTGTTGATAAAGCCCCCTGTCACACCCTGACGATTTAACAAGCATATGCCAATGTTGGACAAAATCTGCAAATATGCTGGTGTACGTCGATTAAGTTCTAGGCAATTTTTTTATAAGTTAAGAGCACGTGGAAGTACGCCGGTATACGTGGTATTATGGCGAGGTCTCTGGAAAATTTTGAGCTGCATGAAAATCTCAGACGTTTGCCAGTGTGTGTCTCATACGTCCCACATGCTGCAGGTATGTTATGCATACGGAGACTTAATTTTGAATGAACTTTTGAAGCAAGTTTTTATACTTTAGTAAAACATTCAAACGCCACAGAAAAGCTTCAGCCGAGCAAAAAGTTTGAACCCATAATCTTGCATTAATTCAAGATTGCCAACCGCTACAACACTCCGATCTCACGCCAACTTCTGCAAACAGTGCCACCTAGTGGTGAAATTTGTAGTTATATTTGGCACTTTTAAGTTACAATTAGAATCTTTAAGTACGTGGGGTAATCTTTTTTTTTTTCTTGTGTGCTTGCTTTTTGGACTGTGCTATCAAATTGTATATTGAGAATTGTAATTCTACCAGCATTGGTACCTACCATCTCCTAAATTTCTGGCATTGTGACGTCCCTACTGCTTACATTTGATTTGTCAGCGAAAGAGAATTGACAGCAACCAACACAGCGATCTTCTAGAAGTTGAACTTCCGTCAACTGAGAGCACAATCAGCGTAGTGGGAGCTGCACACTAAGGGCATTTTTGAGGGGAGGATTTTAAGTGCTGTCAAGGAAGAGATACATAGGACTGTACAGATTACAGATAATAGATACTGCCAGTGCAAAAATAACTGCCTGCAGGCACAGGCCCATATGACACCAATTGGTCCTTTATAACTGTCCATATGTGAGGAGTCAGGTGTGAGAGACCTGTCGCACTATTTCCTTAACCTCATGTTTTGCAGGACCTATTCCAAAGGACACCTTGTGCATATGTGCGAAATGCCAACAGCAGCGTCTGACAAAAGTGGTTTTTGACTCTAGGAATAATGGCAGGCTGCATTTTCAGGTAAAATTTGGGAATGTACATCTGGGATGGTGTGAATGATGTAAATACAAACAGCATTATTCTTAGGAAGACATGGCAGAGTGCTTTGTAATGAAGTTTTGAGTGAAGTCTGTAACAGGTTGGCACAACAACCTCAAAGCCGTGTAGAAAGACCTTAAAGTAGCTGCCATTGTCTTCATTATGGAAATGAGATGCCTTGCAAAAGTCTTGGAAATGAGTGACTTTGAAGACAAGCAAGACAAAGGACACATATCAAATACGCTTGTCCTCTAACAACATTCACTACATCTGGTCTCGGTTCCATCTCTCAGAGATCTTCATATTCTGCACGTTTTTTCTCACCCGATCCTTCGGGTCAATATTAGCACAAGGAACTCCAGCTACATGATGTACCGCAGTCAAATTTACCAAACACTGTTTGACTCATGCTATTAAATCTGAAGATGAAAGAATCACCAAGGGCAAACAGCTCCCAAGGCTATACACCAAATACACAGACTCCCTACTTTTAACAGTAAAGCACAATTAAGAATTTAAATGGATTCTGCATGAAAGTGCTTCAACTGTGAGTCTGACTGACTTTGAAAATATCATAATTAGTGTCAACCTACCTGACATTGTGCAATTTGTAAAGTAAAGCTGTATTCACTGATGTGCTGCATTGATAAGTTCATCCCTGTGAAGCGAAAACCTGGAAATAGAACACAAAATCCACCCAAGAAAGGGTAGTATAGTCAGAGGCTTGAAATGTTTACTCCTGTAGGGGCCTGACCAAAAACTACATCTATTTTACCTCAACACTATTTACTTTGAACATATAATTCCAGCTCTATCACGAGAGATAGAGAAGGACAAACATGACAGACCAACAGACAAATGGGAAGGGAAGAGAGAGCGAGCTGCAGTGAGAAAAAGAGAAGGAAAAGGAGGGGGAAGTGGAGAGAGATAGGCAGAGTTGGGGATGATAAGGAATCGCAGATAAAGCCTCTAGGGTGCAGACGTGTTCCAGAGAGGAGTGACCAATCTAGATAGAGTGAAAGAGGGGCTAAAATTGTGATAAGAGTGATGACAGAGTGTAAAATGACTCGGTCAGCCCTGGAAATGGCATTGGCTCTGACCTCGCATACCTCATCCCAGTTTAGTGGAGAACTGACGTTCAAGACTGTGCCAAGCTTGGACTGGAGACAACGTTTGAAGCTGCTGATTTTGACGAAAGCTAAAAAGCTGAAAAAAAACCTCTCGTTGGTCATTTTGAGTGTTGCATTATTTTATTTTTTCTGGCGAGGACATATTTTGATTGACGCTGCAAACCGTCCAAATGAAAGGCTGCAAGGCGCCTTCACCTTTGATGTGTCACATGCACAGGATACACTGTATAGACAAAGGTATTGGGCCACCTATACACATTATATCTAGAGGAGTTTTTATGAAATCCCATTCTAAATCAATAAGCAGTTGGTCCCCCTTTGAAGCTATAACATCTTCCACTATTCTGGGAAGGCTTTCTACAAGCCTTTGAAGTATATTTGTGGAAGGTTTTGCCCATTCATCCGGAGGAGAATTTGTAAGGTCAGATGCTGGCTCACAGTTTCCATTCTAGTTCATCCCAAATGTGTTGGATGGGGTTGAGGTCAGGCCTCTGTGCAGGCCAGTCATGTTCTTCCACACCAAACTCATCCAGTCATGCCTTTCTGAGCCTTGCTTTTAAGTACTGGTGCACAGTCATGCTGGAGCAGAAAACGGCCTTACCCAAACTGTTCCCACAAAGTTGAAAACATAGAATCATCCATAATGTCTTGGTGAGCTGAAGCAGTAAGTTGTTCCTTCAGTCACTATAAATAAAGGGCGCTGGCCAACCCCAGAAAAACAACCCCACAGCATTATTCCTCCTCTGCCAAACTTTAACGTTCTCCTCACATTTTCCAAACTGAGACTTGTCCATCAGATAGAGATGCATGATTCGTCACTCCACAGAACGCATTTCCACTGCTTCAGAGTCCAGTGCATGCCTTAACGTATTCCCTTCAAAGCTTGCCGTTGTGCTTGGTGATGTAAGGCCTGCATGTAGCTGCTAGACCATAAAAACACATGCCATGAAGCTCCTAGCTCACATTTTTTTGTGCTGCTCTTAATGACAGAGGAAGTTTGGAACTACAGTTACTGAGTCAGCAGAGCATGGGCAACTTTTATGCACTAATTGACCCCCAACTCCTTTGTAACTTATGTGGTCTGAGTTGCTGTGGTTCCTAAATTCTTCCACTTTGCAAATACTTAGGAGGCAACTGTGGCATCCTATTACAGTAGCATGCTGAAATTGAGTGACTTCTTTAGAATGACCCCTGCTTTAAAAAATGTTTGTGACGGCAGACTGCATGGCTAGGAGCTTGATTTTATACACTTGTGGAAATGGTACTAAATAAAAAACCTAAAATTAAATGATTAAGAGGTGTGCCCCAGTACTTTCGTCCATAGAGTGTATACTAGGCCTCTAATGTGCCCTAGCAAACAAAATTGGTGAGTTACTGTAGCTTTCGACGTGTACTTTGACTGAAAAACCACATTGTTCATTATTCTCACCCAGGCCATGTAAGATTTTAATAACTTGACCTCCCAGTTGGCAGGGTAACATCGTCTGTCAGTCCCTTTCAAAATGAGATATATACATATAGTGAACGTTCAGAATTAGAGTACATTCTGCAAGTCATGTTGTTACCACCTGCACTTGAGTGTCTGCAAAGTCAAAACAGCATCAGTCATCCTTAACTTCATTTTTGGGTCAACAAAAGGGATCCAGTGCACCGTGCCACGTGCCACAGTTCAGGTGGTTTACGCCTAATGTTCTGCATCAAATCATAACAGCACACCTCCACAGTGACTGTCTGACCATTCACAGTGCAGAACCACGTTAATGTCAGAAAAGCAAGTGTGCTGCTGGTCCTGTTCCTAAACTGATGCGCCACTGAAGTCTCTTTCACTTAAGACTGTTGTTTGGTCTTTGGAATCAGCATTCAACAACCGTGATGACTGTAAAATGTGAAAGTCAGGTCAGTTTGCACAAGTTTTAGGTCTGTGATGAAATTACAAGCAGTGAAGAGGTACACAAGCAGATGAAGGTCAAGGAGAAGGCAGTCAAAATGTAAAAAGGGGATTTTTTTAATGAATATTTATGGATGATATTGGTAAAGACAAAACTGAGCACTAAAGTGAAGCTGTTGCCTCACCAGCCAATCTATGTTTCTACCTTCACTTATGGCCATGAGCTCTAGGTAATGACCAAAAGATTGAGATCATGGATACAAAGTGCAGAATTGAGCCTTCTCTGACGAGTGTCTGGGCTATCCCTTACAGATGGCAAAAGGAACTCGGTCATTCAGGAGGGCCTTAAAGTAGAACCACTGGTCCTCTACATCAAAAGAAGACAGTTGAGGTAATTTGGACATCTGAGAAGGATGCCTCCAGGACGCCACCTAGGTAATGTGTTTCACGCACATCCAACTGGGAGGAGGCCCTGAGGTAGACCCAGGACATGCTGGAGAGATTATACCTGTCGGTTTGCTTGGGAGCATCTTGGTGTGCCTCTGGAAGAACTGGAGGAGGTAAAGGTCTGGGAATTTCTGCTTAGACTGCTGCGACCATGACCCAGAAGATGGATGGATGGATGGATGGATGGATGGATGGCATTACACCTCAGAACCCAGTCTTGCCTTGACAAGATTTCAGACATGTTTCAGCAAGCTGCCAAAGCTGATGTTCTTCTAGTGACAAGAGTCAAACAAAATAAAAATAAAGCTCAAATCACAGCGGCCTCTCCACACCCCATAAAACACCACACACAAATGCTTACTCACAAGTAAGCATTGATTTGTGTTTGGGAAGGCACGAGAAATCTAGGTCACCACTGAGCTAAATTTAGTCGAAAATGAACATTTTTTTATTGACATCAGAGTTACGTATAACCACCGTTTCATTAACTCAAGGTGAAATAAGTACCTTTTTTATATCAAAATGTGGCGTGACCTTTAATTCTGTAGGATCCTTACTGAGGAGGAAGGCTTTATGACAAGTTTTAGATCCATCACCACTGCGGCTGTAAAATCTGATCCTCTGTTGTATCGTTTCAACTAAAAAACTGCAGCAGGACCCTGTCAAACGCAGCCCACTGTGTGGCTCAGATAACAAGAGACTCCAAAAAGTTGTTAATAACAAATGTCATCTCAGCACTAACCTTTTCAAATAAACATCTAGTGGAGCAAACAATAGAGGATGGTATAGACATCACCATAACAATGAGTAGGTGGGTGTGAGTTGTTGTGTTCTGTGGCATCTTGAAAGTGTCATGTTGAAGCCTCTTAAATAGATCCTGGAGACAAACTGCAAATGAGAAGTTGTTTCGCCTCCATCTCTTTATGCGCCAGTTGGCACAAAGAAGATAAGTCAGCTAATAAAACAAGATAGAGGTTGTTCAAGCGGTTGCATTTTACTTTAGGCCCCCGTATTTAGCTTTCATAAGCAGCAGATAAAGGTTTAATAAATACTCATAA
>VUQH01007240.1:0-10435 GCA_015106775.1 Etroplus canarensis | reverse complement strand
TGCCCCTGCCCCTGATCGTTGCCACCTATGTTCCTCTCCCTCCTGTTTCTCGTTTACTCGTTAGTCTGTGTGTGTGTAGTCTCTGAATTCAGTTCAGTGCCATGTTGTCAGTGCAGCTCCCTGCATGTCAGATGTTTCCCTGTCTGAGTTTTGTGCTGATGTTTCTCCCAGCCTGGATTGATCTTTGGACTCGAAATAAAGCCTTGTTTTGAGTTTACCCTCCTGCAGTCTGCATACTGGATCCTATCATATCAGACCATGCCACACCGTGACACTCAGCATTACTAAAAGTTCTAGTTAAACTATTTATTTTATTATATCGTTTATTTAACCAGGTAAAAGCCTCATTAAGATTAAAAATCTCTTTTCCAAGAGTGACCTGGCCATGAAGGCAGCACAACAAGAAGGTTACAAATACAGAAATTACAAAACAGACATAAACAACACAATAAAATACAAAATCACAGTATCCAGCCTGTGTGGGATACAGATACAGATTCTAAAAGAATTTAACGCAGTAACGGTGGCCAAGGGAATTTCCCAAATTTCTTCAGTCCTTCGTAAGTCCATTGGGCTTTTACACCCAAGCCTACAAGGCACATCTGGCTGGAGCTTATCCCCAATTTCTGTAGAGTGAAGCGTGCTGATATCAAACACTCTCTTGAGAGAAAAATTGGATTTGATCCTATAAAAGAAACCCAGTTTGACCTTCAGCTCGGAGACGAGGTGTTCAATGTGTACTTTGAATGGTAGTTTCTGCTCAATGATGATACCAAGATATTTATAAGAAATAACTTTCTATTTCAAGCCCTTGAGCAGTTGACTGCTTAGGAAGGTTAAAAGTTTGTCCTTTGCAATTTGAAAATAGCACGTGTTTAGATTTGTCTGCATTTAGCACCCCTCCATGGCGACAGGGGCTTGTATCCCCATCTGGAATCAAACCAGGGAGTTTCAGTGACAGGTGTCCACCATAGTGAAAGGAAATACATGTCCATGCATTGTTAAATGCCGCATTTTTTCACTAAATTTGTAATGAGAAAACATATTGAATATTTTTGTCTGTTTCCTTGCAGGTTTGTACAGATTTAAATGGTTGGAAAACAAAGGGAAGGATACAGTACATAGGCAGATTATTTGGAATCTTATTTTATATCAATTCCTATTTGATTTATTTGGAACTGAGCAAAGAATTTATTTTGTGTTCTCCTGTAAAACTTGAAAGCTTAGAATTTTAAATTAGATTTAAGATTTCAGTTTTAGAATTAAGATTTTATTTTAGTCAGAGCTGACCAACAACTATAATGTTCTCCTGTTAAACCTGAAAGCGTCTGACTGCCCAGAATTCAGATTTTAGTTTAGTATTTATACCCATTTTATTTATTTGAAATACAGTTGTATAATGTTCTACAGTACATGTGTCATGTTCAACTTCTGACAGACCATAAATGATATTCAAGCCAAAATTGATCTAATATCGTCATATCTCACTTAGGAGTAAAATGGGAATTTTAAGCTGGACAGAAACGATTTGATCTTATATCGATATTGACTGATTTAATACTATCGTGATATGAATTTTTCCCATCTACCACCGACTGAATGCTGCTTTTCTCACCTCCAAGTGGGTGGGGGAACCTATGCTGGCAGTTAAAATCATGAAAAGTTGCTTTGCTCATTTTGAGTTGCTACAGTAACAGACTGTGGAAGAGGACCCCCTCCCTTCCCTCTGCAGCTATAAATGGCTGATTCTAAGTGAAAGAATTTCTTCTTATTTTCAGGTGATTAAATAGAAATGAAAACATTAATATTAATAGCATAGTCCAGTTCTGCCAGTAGACCCCACCTCCTAAACTTACACACTGGACCTTTGAACAAAGAATGCAAATGAAGATCAATGATTTGCCAAATTTGTATCTTTTTAAGGCCTTATTTTTGAGCCCTTTCTAAGTAAGAGTGGATTTCGAGAGCTGAAAGCGAAAGTACCTTTTCTGACCTGTTGTTTAAATTAGGCTTCTTTGGGTATTTTTAAGTAGCAGCGCGCCAGGACTGTGTGTGATTAATCCAAACCGCGGTTCGCTAATGGTGCTAGAATTCAAAAAGGCTTGTTTAAATGTCAGTGAGTACAGTGTCATTACTGTTAATGTCTCTCAGAGGTCAGGCGTGCAGTCGAGGTGTTTTCTTGCGTGATGAGTTGTGGTTCAGCTCCTGGCAGCAGTAGGATCCTGTGCTTCACTTAGCTCTGATGGTACAAAGAGAGTGGAGGTAAGGTAGTAATCAATGAGATTAGATCGAGCTGGATTACACGCGTGGGTCGTCCTGTGAATTCTGTGTGTGCTTGCAGACGGTCTAAATGTGGAGCACGTAATTGTAAATATGATGAACGACTAATGCAGGAAAAAAAAAAAACAACGTTCGTAGAAACGTTCTGTTTGCACCACGAGTGTCCCCATTCAAGCGAAAGGTCCCTGGTTTGATTCCAGGTGGGGATACAAGCCCCCCTCGCCGCGGAGGATTGTGTCAGGAAGGGCATCCAGCGTAAAACCTCTGCCAAATTAGCAATGCGGATTAATCCGCTGCCGCGATCCCTTGGAGAGAATACGAGGTAGCAGCTGCAGGTACATTTTATCTTTTTGTACTATGACTTTACCTTCTTTAACCTTAAGAGGTCGAAGTCACTGATTAAAAGAAGTATGTTGGAGAAAAAAAGACCTTTTTTAAAAAAAATTGAAACATCAACAGGTTTTAGCTCAAACATCCAAAGGACGGATGAGCCAATGCTGCGGTCAGGTGTCTGTCTGTCCATGCTCCCAGAGTATTGGTCAGAGATTAGTGAAGCTGGCACACAGTGATAATCTAACGAGTCCTCACCCAAACTGTGGTCAAAGTCGTGGTCATAGAGTTCTGTACTGTGCCCAGATAGCTGTCGGATGAGCTGCTATGTCATTGACCTTTTATGTGACTTATTCCTATGTTTTGTCCCCAGGTTGCCGAGACTTGGGAGAACATTTTTTCCTGATAGCATAGGGTTAGAGCTACTTATGTGTCAGAAAGTTTGTTGAATTGCTTGGAATTTTAAAATTTCACCCTCGGAGAATATTGCAAGATATTTTTTTTTTTTGCAGGCCAAGGTCAGTGGAGTTGCCACATGCATTGCCATAGGGTTTGGGTTGGCGTTGGGGGTTAGGGATTTGAAGCCGTTAAGCCACTCTCTGGGACGCCTGCCTGCCTGAGCTTCGCTGATTGGTTGTTTCTACGACCTCGCAGAGAGGATAGAGAAACTAACTGGGATGTCCTCTGAAGTTACCAAATATTGTTTCTCACTCGATAAAGGGTAAACCAGGTTGTCTCTAACTTTTTTTTTTGGCATGGCTTTGGTATCACTTTAGAAGCCAAACAAACCACAGTACAAGAAATGTAGTAGCCCGTACCAATGATAGTAGAATCGCATGATTCTCGATATATATCACAGTAAAAAACCAACACAAAAATCCCGTGTACGTAAACATAAAATCGTTTATTAAAAACACATTTCAGCAATCTGTCAGTAAAAGAAACATCAGTACAAAACAAAATAAAGTAGTGGTTTACGTGCTAGTTGTGCAACAGTTTATACATAGGTACTACAATGATTGCCATCAGTGGCATAATTTTTCGTAGGTTTTTATACTTTTTAGTTCCGAGTTCACGGTCTTTGTAAAGAACACCAACTTATCAGTGTTGTTACTACGAGGTATAACATTAGTTGATTTATGTACGTTTAAGCATTTCCTTACCTGACACAACCCTCCATGGTGAGAGAGGCTTGTTTCCATACCTGGAATCAAACCAGTGACCTTTTCGCTTGTAAGACAAATGTGTAAACCACTACACTACACTACAGGGGACACTAGACAGCAAATATCAATATGTTATTATATAAATTGCAAAGACATGCTGCACTTTTTGGTACTAGAAAAATAAACTTTTTTTTTTCTCTTTAGTCCATTGTCTTACAAGTGAACGATCTCTGGTTCGATTCCAGGTCGGGGCACAAGCCCCTAAGACCATGGAGGGTTGCATCAGGAAGGGCATCTGGCATAAAACACTGTCAAATTGCCAGTTACCAAATTACCAACCAAATCTGCTGTGGCGACCCCTTGGGGAGAATATAAGGGGAGCAGCGGAATGTACATTTATGTGGCCTGCTCCTGTCTCCTTTACGGTTGGGCAATTTCCTCCGTTGTCCAGTCGTCCTATCATCCAACAGCATCGCCTCTGGGCGAAGACGGTAACATGCACCCATTAGGGTAGCCGCCATCCACCTTCGGCAATGCATAATGCCAAATGCAAGAAAACGCAACAACTCTACCGGATGATGTTTGTCGTCTAAATTGCACTCTTCAGAATAGACGTAATAGTCTACAGTTGTTTTCATTCGGTTAAGTTGGGCTAGTAAAAAACTTTAAGTTTGTCATTTATGACAGGTTTCAATGACAGTGTTGATCAGTCTGTCTGCTTGACCATCCCATTTTCCAGCATTGAAAATGACTGAAGTAAGAGGAACAGATTGGCAACTTTATCACATTAGATGAAACAGATTTTGACAAAGTTTAATTTTGGAGACATAATTTGCCTTCGAAAAAAGTGACAAATCGCAATATATGTTATCGCAATGCTCGGCTTACCGCAAAATGTTTACAGTCACAATAATTTCATATTGTGAGTTAAAGTATTGTGATAATATTGTATCGTGGGCCCGCTGGTGTTTCCCACCTCTACTCTGTAAGTACGCTACCTGTGGAAGTAAAAAAACGTCCTGCCACATTCAAAACTTCACTTCATATTCGCTTCATAAAGGGCAGCACGGAGGTGCAGCGGCTTGCCTCACAGCGAGAGGGTCCAGGTTTCAAATCCAGCAGCCAGCCAGCCTAGGCCGCCCCGTGTGGAGCTTGCTCGTTCTCCCCGTGCTTGCGTGGGCTCTCTGCCGGTGCTCCGGCTTCCTCCCACAGTCCAAAGCCATTGGTGATTCTAATTTTACCGCAGGTGTGAATGTGAGCGTGAATGGTTGTCCGTCTCTCTGTGCTGCCTTGGCAACAGAGTGGCGACCTGTCCAGAGCGTACCCCGCCCTTCGCCCAGTGACAGCTGGGATAGGCTCCAGCGGCTCGTGTGACCCTGAATTGGAAGAAAATGAACGTTTTCTCTATTTGTTCTGCTGACAGTTTTATCAGTCGCTGTAGTTTCACTTCACCTGGTCGGCCACGCCCCCCACAGTTTGAGAGAACTGGGTTTAACACAGCTGGCAGTTTGCTTTGAAGCTGTCTTGCACATTATTAGGCACTAATGCTTTCAGTGAATTTTGCCACAGTTCAGAGAATTAATTTCCTGTAGGTATCATATCATTGCATCATAATATTACCATGTTAATGGCAGGGGGAAAAAAAAAACTGAGGAGCCCGAAATTGCATATTTCCGTAAGACAGTCACAATGCAGTCCTCCTCTTCATGTCGCTGAAGTGTGACATTACCCTGTCTGGAAACTGCAAGCAGATCCATGCCCTCTATTGCCGCCAATCAATCCATCTGAACCATCTGAAAACAAGCAGAGGAGGTGGCGCCGTTGCCTTGGGATCCAGCCTTGCTGCTCAGCCGCCTCGTACAGCAGCGACAGAGGCAAAACCAGCCTGAGATGGAACGAAGGCAGTACACGCAGACGGTCACTTACTCAGGAAACAGCTTCCGAAAAGTGCTGGCTGAACGGCAAATTTGGCAGGCGTTCATAGCAAGCATCTCACAGGGGTTGCTGATTAAATAATCACAGCTTTATAACAGCCGTGTCTACTTAATGACATAGGGTACGGCTGAAAGGCGTGCGCGTCCTTGAGGTTGTCTTCCATTAAGCCTGTCGTTCACTTTTTCGTGCTGTGGCAACGGAAAGGGCGTGCGCTGAGGAAAAACTGCAAGCTCCTGGCAGATCAGTCGTTTTTAAAGTTTGTTTTTGAGTGTAATCAGAAGTGATTGCAAGAAGTAGCCATTTTGTTAAAAAAAAAGTGCTTTTTTTTTTTTTTTTTGCCATGCTAGCAGTGTGGCAGTGTCTGTCATTCCAGCTTTGCTCGAAGCTGAAATACCTCAGCTCTTGGATAGGTTGACATGAGATTTCGGTGTTAATGGTCTGCCGATAGCTAATTTTAACGACAAAATCTGGTTTCCCAGTAACACCGGTTTATAACCTCGGCAGTACTTGTTCAGTGCCGGTGCGCTAAAATGCAAAATCGAAACCTCGGAACTGAACTATTTGGCTCGTGTCCAGCTCCGTGTTTTCATTCTCGAATCCTGCCAGAGTACTCTTACGTGATTCGCAGTTCAAACTTTATCTTGGACTGCGCTTTCATGCAGCTTATTCTTTGTTCCTTTAAGCTGACTTCTGATTGGCTGCCCCTCACAAGCAAGCGATTTGAATAGCAGGTGGGCGGGGTTTATCCATTGTCTGTTCTCAGTGACATCAGTGAAAGCCACGAGTAGAAAAAACCCAGAGCGTTTAGGGCAATGTGAAGCTTGAGCTTTTGGCTCACAGTGAATACTTGTTTTTGTTTTTTTTTTAATTGTCTTTTTCAAAATGTTTCACAGACAAATAACATTTACACATTACACACATATTGCATACCCTTGCATCATCTTTCAGTTCAAATAAACATAATGAAATTGGACTAATTAACAAATTAAGAAGGAAGATAAAATTCTAAATAAATAAAAAATAAAAACAGTGAATACTTGTAAACATTTTGACATTATTTGAAACTTTTGGCAATAATGAATACGAGCGTGCGCCATGGTAACAGCGTATATGCAGTCGTTTGGCGAAGAAAGTTTTCACAGGACTCTATGCAGTCCTGTAAAAAAAGTAAGTACACCCTTCCTGCTTTCATTGGCATTGAGAGCAATAAGTAGCAGCCAGGTGCTGCTAATCAAGTGCACTTGATTAATTGATCGTGAGTCAGTGTGATCACCTCTGTAAAAGCAGAAGTTTTCACAGTTTGCTGGTCTGGAACATTCAGCTGTGTGTTAACAGAATGCCACAATCTTCCCTGGGGTGGACCTCAAGCACGGTGGTGGGCGGGTGATGGTTTGGGCTTTTTTTTTTTTTGTTGTGTTTTTACAGCCACAGGACCTAAAAATCTAGATCTCAAACTGATTGAAATGAGCGACACTGTAAAGAAGAGCGGGTGAAAATTCCCCCACAATGATGTGAGAGACTGATGATGTCATACAGAAAACCATTACTTGCTTTTATTACAGCTAAAGCTGCAAGTTTTTGAATCACCGGGAATCATGCTTAGTTGTATTTTTGACTGATTATATCAAACAGCAGTACCTCGACTATCAAATATTGATGGTTGATGTGCCAACAAGCATTTGACGTTTAGCCGCACCTGTCGAGAAACACTCTTTGTTCAATGAGCTTCTGCACCCAGAGATGCAATCTGACATCTTCGTGTCAAACATCAGCAAAGTCATTCAAGCAGGAACATTTCTCTCTGTGGACTTGGCCAAACAAAACCTGACTTTGAGGGTTTTTAGGAAAACCACAGAGTGGGCAGAAAAAGTTAAAAGACAGTGACTCCAGTGGTTCCAAGAGACAAATCCGTCTTTGTTATCTTTCTAAAAATATTGGGCAGGTAATTATTTTCCCCTTTCTCTTCCAGGGGAGGGAGTCTGATCATTGATCTGAATTATTCAGCAGGCACAGTGTGTGCATGTCTGGTAATGGCTTTCGATTGTGAGGTCAAAACTTGTCGCCGTCCTCTTTCATCCCTGTCATCCAGGCACCGAGAAGGTCCGTCAAGCGCAAGGCTGCAAGCACCTGCATGTTGTCAACCCCGACTGGCTGTGGAGCTGCCTGGAGCGGTGGGAGAGGGTGGAGGAGCAGCTGTACCCGCTGAAGGAAGACTACTCTAAGACAGCACGGTGAGGGAGCCGTGGTCGTATGACCTCGCATGTATTAACTGCAGAAGTCAACATCTTTCGAAGGACATTCCAGCCATGTTGTTTTTCTTGTCTGATTGAAGGAGCACCAGTCCAGGAGCGTTCCCTGACGTTAAGGGCTCCCTGCAGAAGCCTGTTTTCCAGCCAGCGCCCATCCACCCCAGACCGCCGCCTGCAGCTCCAGAGGTTCGCACGTATGACTCCGTCACGGGGAAACTGATTCGCAGGGGCCCTCAGGTGTCTCGTCCATCACCCTACCTCCACGCGTCAGGCTCTTTGTTGGTCTCAGATCCCAGAGAGCAGTCTGGTCTCAGGTACTGCTGGTCTCAGGACTTTGCAATGATGTAAAAGAGGCTTTGTGATGCATTCTCATGCTCGCTGTTGCTCTTTATATGAATTAACATGCGAACCGGGCATGTAGACTGGGGGCGTTGAATAGGCTTGAGTCTACACTTTCTGGTAATTTCACTGGGTTGTGTAAATACTTGTTTGTTAAGCTAATTTTTAACGCCATCAGTGTGCAGTCACGGTTCACTGTTGGGTTATGCAGCAACAAAAACCACTGTCTAACAGCTTCCTCCCACTGTCCCAATAGTCGTCATGGATGTTGTTAAATGAGCGAAGTGGAACATCTGATACAGTCCACTCAGGCTGTACGGCTCGCCGTGTGGTAATAAACTGGATCAGAGCATTGCGCGGTCAATACAGGCAAAAAAAATAATAATAATAAATAATAATAATAATAATACGGGCATATGGGCGTTAGGAAGCTTTTGGTGTTAGCATGGATGGTTTGAGCCACCATTTGGGTGTTCTTACTTTTGGAATAGCACATATATGGCTGCAGTTATCAATTAATTTAGCAATCGAGTCATTTATCAATTATTCCAGCAATTAATTGTGTAAGAAGTACTTGTCTTAATCAGGAGCAGTAATTAGAAGATGAAAATAAAGGTCTCCGACAAGAAACAATTCACTAGTTTCCTTTGTAGAACATTTTTAATAATTAAACTGAATTCAACATTTTTCAGAAAAACTGAACCATTTTTGTTCATTTGTCTTTATTAATGCTGTTTTTTTTAAGGAAACGCACATGCAAAAATGGATGAATTAAAAAAAACAGTAATGTCAAAGGAAATGACTTTTGAGTTTTACTGGTACCTTGATTATTTTTTATTTTGTACCTTCAGCTGCTCCATTTTATCCGCATTAGTAGTGTGGCGGAGGGCTTACACCCTGATGCAACCCTCCATGGCGAGAGGTGTTTGTGACCCCACTGGAATCAAACCAGGGACCTTTTGCTTGTAAGGCGAATGTTAATATAGTAATTATATGTATATTTTATGTAAATTTAAACCTTATGTTACTGAAGCTTTGAAATGAATCTAGTTGTGTACACCCCATGCCCCCCTTTTGACTGCGGCAGAAAGTGGGCTACGGCAAGTTTCCCGATTTAAATATCACGCCAAACTAAGCTAATAGTTTGTCTGCCTACGCACAGCTTTTATTTTAACCTATACAGCTTTTGTGTTGGATGGGAGCAGCTGAAGCTGCTGACTTTTCTTCATGCCTGAGCTGATCTGAGTGCTACAAAAACCTTTTCTTTCACGCCACGTGACCTCGCCGCCTCGGTAATGGCGGCGGCTTTTTGCCCCTTCATTGAGTGTGTGTGTGTGTCTGATAACACAGCGTTATCTTCACTGCTGCTGTGTTATCACTGTTTTTGTTGAGGTAAAATTGGGGCTGCTTGGACTCTTAGAATTCTTTTTATTCAAATACCGAGTCCTGGATCTGTTTCTGCTGTACCTTTCGGCCGCTCCCTTGTATTCTCCACCAAGGGGTCGCCACAGCGGATTAATCCGCGTTGGCAATTTGGCAGAGATTTTACACCGGATGCCTTTCCTGACGCAACCCTCCATGGTGAGAGGGGCTTGTGTTCTCACCGGGGATCGAACCAGGGACCTTTCGCTTGTAAGGTGAATGCGTAACCCACAGCGCTACTGAGGACACTCCCGAATCTGTTTCTACTGCAGGTCTAAAATGTGAGTGAAACCGTTTACCTTGTGTTGGTTCTGCTCTGTGTATCGCACCATCAGATGAAGCCTGCGGAACGTAATGCAGAAAAGGTCCTCTGTTTGGCACACGGTGACCACTGGGGTACGTGGACGTGGATTAAACAGATCCAGCGTGGCCCAGATGCAGCTGCTCCTGGTGATGCTGTTTGCACCCACTCAAGCGAATGCTTGCAGTTCCACCAGATGCACTGAAGCATGTTTTAGAAGTGGCTCTCTGCTCCCTATTTCTTATAATAGCGACGGGTCTTTTTTTTTTTTTTTTTTTAAGGGAGGATGTATCAAGCTTGCACAGAGCAGACCAGGCAGGAAATCAGGCTCAGGAACGACAGAGAATCAGGTCCTGTGCAGATTACACACTCTGCTTCAGAAAAGCTGTAGGTATGATTTGAAGCCATACAGA
>VUQH01007237.1:4463-23265 GCA_015106775.1 Etroplus canarensis | reverse complement strand
AGTCTGCATCTTGGGTCCACATCCCTGCACTCTCTCCTGCAAAACCTGACATTTAAAGAATTTGAAAATAGAGAGAGATGACATAAGTGGACTGAAAAAGCAACTCAGTTCAGTTTGTACTTGCAAGTTACACTACTCACAAAAAGTTTAGGCTATCTGGCTTTCAGGTGAAATTGCAAGATGCACCTAAAATGCAGTATAACCTTTACAGGTAAACTTAATTTGACCTTCTCTACACTTTTGAATGCACATGTTCAGCTGTTCAGTGTTTCAGTACTTTTTGCATAACTTGCTGTTCTCTAACAAGGTGCTTAATGTCAAAATTTACAACTGGTGTTTGATCCATGAATCGACCAATACATTTTCTGTTTCAATTAGAAATGGTATTTAAACAGTCCTTTTCATCATGCTGTTCACATTTTGACATCATGAGACCAAGGTGACACCCAACAACTGGTCAACAGTACCTTCAAGCAGGATGTTCTCAGAGGGAAGTGGCCACTGAGCTTAGAGTGTCACAGAGTGTCTTCAGCAGGTTGCAACAGAGATACAGAGAGACTGGAAGAGTCACAGAAGTCAAGCTGGAATTGATGGTCAAGGACACATGACAAATTGTTGAGACATTGGCATTTTTTGTTGTGGTTTTCCCACCACTGTTGTTGGCTTTTGTTTTAATAAGTTGTTTGAGATGAGGAAACCACCATTGCATGCTTCTACTTAAATACGCTACTTTCATGATATAATATCACTGTCATGTGAACTTTTTACATTTTCCATAAATTTCACCCATAAGCCAAATATCCTTAACTTTTTGTGAGTAGTGTATGTGTATATTTTTTTCTTTTTTTAAAATAATGCACAAAAAGAGGAGGCATTGGGGAAGGGACTAGCAAATATCCATGTGTTGCTGCAGCTGCATGTGTTGCTGCAGCTGCATGTGTTGCTGCAGCTGTATGTGCTGCACAGGATGATGTCCTCATTAGGACCCCCTGTGGTGGGGATGTCACTGTGTTCCAGGTCAGCAGTATTTTTGTTTTGTCTTCTTTTTCCTCTGGCTGCTCCCTTTATGGGTCACCACAGCAGATCATCTGCTTTCATCTCATCCTCTCGTTTGCATCCTCACACCAACCCTCTACACCTTCTGTGGTCTTCTTCTTGTCCTTCTGAAGTCCTTATCTTTTGCTCCACATAGATGCTGTCCTTCCTCTGCGTGTCCAAACCATCTGTTATTCAATACATTTCCTTTTTTTAAATAAGGGGTTTGATAGGATTTGGATACATTCAGTTTTTCATATTGTCCAAAGTAGCTGGGATAGGCCAAAGCCCCCCTGTGATGCTGAACTGGATTGCACTTGTGGGGAGAAGGTATCTGTGGCTTGTGTAAGGTAGGATCTCAGACAAAAAGTCTTCAGAGGTGCAAAAGATCAAATAGCATTGATTCAGTAATGATAGAATACATTTGTGTATTACTGTCAGGAGTGCTAGAGAGATGACCCAAAAACAGGACGCTGAAACAGAGAAGGTTAACAAGAAAAGCTGAGTCCATATTAGCTAATCAAAACAATCCAAAGACAAAGTCATGAATGGTAAAAGAAAACAGGAACACAAGAAGCACAGGAGATATTAGGAGAACACATGGAGCACAAACAGGCAATCTAAGGGATGCTCGAAGGTGAGTAGGAACAAGTAGTTGAAAAGATCTGGTGAGGCAGACAGTCACAAAGGAGTAAAGGCAGGGAGTAATATCAAAACAAGGCACATTAGAAAACTAATCATAAAAGTAGAACAGGAAGTAATCATTTTCTGCCTCTTGCCCAGGTCCAGGTCACGAGGTCATGAGACCTCCCGCTCCTTAGTCACTTCCTCCAACTCTTCTTAGGTGACACCAAAGTGTTCCCAAGCCAGCCAAGAGATATGGTGTCTCCAGCATGTTCTGAGTCTTCTCCTGATAGAACATGCCTGAAAAACACCTCTCCTAGGAGGTTCCTAGGTGGCATCCTGTTTAGATTTCGGAACCACCTCAGCTGCCTCATTTCAATGTGAAGGACTGGCAGCTCTTCTCTGAGGTCCTCCTTACTGAGGAACTTGAGGGAACTCTTCACCCTATTTCTACGGCTGTGCCAGACACCCTTCGGAGGAAACTCATATTTGCCACTTGTGATCTCATTCTTTTCAACTCAGAAGGATCTAGATGCAACCAAGGGGTTTAGTTGCACCTAGATGTCCATAATGTCCATAAAAAGGAAGTAACTTGAAGACAAATAACTATGACTAAGCATGTTGAAGGAAAAAGGGGAACAACAGAAGGCAGGAGAAACTAGAAACACATAAAAAGCACCAAAAACCCAACAAATATAACAGCAACCAGGACTCGACAACAAAACAGCACCCTGTCAATTACTGCCACATCAGTGCCATGTCCCATTAACAGAACTGGACAGGAAACAGGGAACGAAGATAAGGCCTGGTGTTGTATCCCACATAGAAATGAGAGTCTAAAAATCTTGCATTTGTGTTCTACTGTGAATATGTCACAACGGGCATGGTCTATTGTACTGCAATATCTCCTTTGTTGCCTATTTGAGGGCAGCTTCCTGAAGATAAACTTGAAATTTTATCAATTTAAAAAGGACCACACTGTTCACGCTGACCTCTGTGAGGGTAGATGGTCTAATTTAGGGAGGACAAGCTCACGTAGCTGAGTTTCAGGTCCTCTGAAGGGCACCTGATTGTGGGCTGCTTTGAAGCTTCCAGTCCCTGAAATAGAAACACAGCTGCCGTTCCAAATTTAAGGAAAAGAAAAAAGCCACAGGAGTATAGCACATTGGTCCTCTAATCAAAGGATGCTGGATGTTTTATTTTCTCTTTTGTCTCTTCTCTTGAAAAGCTGTGTTTCCTCAATTAAAGTAAGAAAGTTAATGGAATAACTTTTGCGTGTGATTTAAATCCCAGTGGTGGTGTGCTACATGAGGATCCAACAAAATAACAAAGTGCAGCATGACAATAAATGCAAAACATAAATAAGACTTTATTGAGTTTGAACGTTGACTACCGATGATGCACAAGCCGTTTTGTGCACAAAAGGCGCATTTGAGGTAGAAAAAGTAATGTTCCACTGTGCATATTGTCAGAGTGGAAATGTGAAAGAAACCTCTGAGACGTCAGTTCCACTGTCACCCATTCAGCACTGATTGCTATGAACACTTGCAACGCAAGTTTAAATCTAGAAAGTTGGAGAGTGATAGAAATTTGAATGAAAAAGAACACTCACTGCGTCGGTACACAGAGCTATTCATGGAAAACAGTTGAGCAGTCACAATGAATGAAGGAGTGGACGTGTGAAGAAAGAACAGAATAGCGTTTGTGAGCACTTACAGCTCTGTCTGCATTAGCGGTGCCGGATTTGCATACGATAGATCTCGGGATTTCAGTTTAAGGACAATACAAAAAAATTGTTTGCATGACTCCGTGGGATGGCTATCAGAGGACCAGTTTCCAATACAGTCTGATATTCCGAGCGCTTTGAAGCATGCGATAACCCGAACGATTCAGAGAGAAGAGAAAGCGGGAGAAAAGTAAAGAACAAATGATGAGTTAGGCAAAAGAGGTGACAGGTAAGCCAAAGCAAAGAACCCTGTTCCTGTGACCTCAGTGGGATCTATACGCTCAGGTCCGCTCACACAATCTCTGCAAACATTAGTGCTCGAGAATACACGCACAGGTACTGTACCTCCACGGTGATTGTGTGCATTATTGCAGTATGGATTTGTGCACGACGTTATGTAAATTGCTGTTGTGTCAACACTGTGTGCGCACACGCCTCAGCCTGTCTCAGCACTTTGGGTTTCACACCCATGTCGATAATACTCTTTCATCGATAAAACTAATCTGATTTCTTCCACTGCACAAATGAAGTTTGCATTGTATTTGCTCCGTGTTGTGCTTTGTGGTATCGATGTCATTACACGCGACTGCAGGACAGTACCAGCTGTAGTGTTTATCGCTTGTTTCTTTTTCAATTTCTTGAATTTCTATCAGCAAACACTCTCTCTCCGAATGTGAATGTGCTTGATAAAGTACAAATTGATGTTTCTCTGAAATAAGTAAACAACCAAAAAAGGAATACTAACCGCTACGGCTCGCTATCAAAACCAGTGCTGGCCTTGGAAGGGGAAAGAGATCATTTTAAGTAGAAAAGAAATATTCGCTCTCTAATGGATGGGGTGTTCTCTAGGAAGAAAATCCATTTCCAGGCACTATGTTGGTTGATTAGATTTAAAAAAAAATACCTCTAATAAATATGGACTAATACATTAAAAGATAAATCAGTGTGCATAATACTTTTGCATCCCTCCTTAAGAGACAATAAACATAACACAACTAAATATTAAGTAAACATAGTGAAATCAATACATATAGTCATGTGAAAAAAAGTTTTCACAGGACCGCAGAGAGTCCTGCGAAAAGCTAAGTGTATTCTCACTATTTCTGCAGGAATTAAGAGGGTATGTAGCGGCCAAGGGCTGCTCATCAAATGCATTTGAATAACTGATCATCAGCCAGTGTGGGCACCTCTAAAAAGAGCAGACGCTGGTCTGGAGCAATCAGGTGTGTGTTAACATAATGCCACAATATTATCAAGAGTGAACATCCCAAGGTCAGACTGTGCAATGCTCAGAGAAACTACCAAAAACACAGGAGCTACGTCTCAGACTCTACAGGCCTCAGTTAGGATGTCAAATGTCAGTGATCATGTCAGTACAGTACATGTTTGGAGGGGTTGCCAGGAGAAAACCTCTTTACTCTAACAAGAAAGAAGCAGCATGGATGAGGTTTGGAAAGTTGCCAATGAACAAACCATAAGAGTTCTGAAACAACGTCCTCTGGACAGATGAGACCAAAGTAGAGCACCACATCTGGCAAAAACCAAACACAGCATTTTAGCATGAATTGTCAAGCATGGTGGTAGAGGGGTGAATGTTTGGGCTTGTTTTGCAGCCCCAGGGAAACAGACGCTACAGACCTCGGTTACCATGTTAAATGGCCAGTACAATCAGAAAGAAGCAGTATGGCTTGTGTGAATGGGTTGCCAGGAGAAAGCCGCATGGCAGCATGGCTTAGGTTTGCAAAACTGCATCAGCACAAACACCTCATAGCAACTGTTAAGCACGGTGGTGGGAAGGGGATGATTTGGGCTTGTTTTGCAGCCACAGGACCTGGTAACCTTGGAGTAATTGAGTCACCCATGAACTCCTCTGTATATTAATGTATTCTACAGTCAAATACAGTATGAGGAAATATCTGTTTGACAGCTAAAGCTTGACCAAAACTGGCTCATGCAACAGGACTATGATCCTAAGCACGCCAGGAGATCTATAACAGAATGGCTGAAAGAGGAAAAAATCAAGTTGTTGCAATGGCCCAGTCAATGCCCAGACCTCCCAGCCGAAATGCTGCTACAGGACTTTAAGAGAACTGCACATAAAGTTCCACAAACCTTAAAATACTTTTCTGGCCAAAATGTCCCCTGCACTACGGGTCACGACCTGCCTTTCTTCTCTCTTTCTCTCCCTACTTTGTGTCTTTCACTGGGGTGTGGGCCGGGCTTATTAATCAGGTGTTTCCGTCTTCAGGTGTGGGTGTGGCTGGGTGGAATTGAGGCTGCTCACCTGCATCCCGCTGCTCATCAACCACAGTACTTAAACTCTGCAGTTCTCTCCAGACTCCGCTGGAACGTACAGGTAGCTACTAACCAGCACAGTAAGCCAGGCCACATCTACTCAGGACCAAGCCATCTCATCCTCCATTCTGAAACCTCCCTTACCACCCGACTCTCAGAGACTCACAGTGCAGAACCCAGACCTCACCTTGCACATTCAACTGTCGAGAACTTGCAAATTTACATCTTTGTGTTTCATTAAAACTGCAAAAACGAACCCTTCTTTGTCCATTTTGGGTCTGCTCCTCAAACTCTGGCTCAAAAATCTCCTACAATAATGAAAGAGACTGAAAAAATCATACAGAAAACAATTACTGCTGCTTCAATCATGGGGATATACTTAGTTTTATACACTAGTGCACATCAAAGTAAAGGCAAAATAAGTAACAAAAAAGCTTTGATGAGTCGGGACAAAGCCCGGTATATATGGCATATATAAAAGAAACACTCTTGCAAATAGAAATAAGAAAAGGTAGTAGAATAAAGACATAAAATAACTCAAATGAAATATAGAGCTGTTCACTAATACCAGGGTGGGATGTTGAATTCCTGACCCCCTTGATATGCCTTGCTGTGCTTGGGCAAGATACAGAGCACCAAAGTGCTTCAGATGGCAGGTGAACACCTTGTATCGCACCTGCATGTGAATGGGTGAATGGGAAATACATTTTAAAGTGCATTGCAGAATCTCTTGTGGTTGAAAGGTGCTGCAGAGCGTTTACCATTTAGAGCATTTTTCAACATATTCCATGTAACAGTAATGAATGAGCAAGACCTTCCATTTCTCATCCTCTGCGAAGGGGGGAAGGTCAAGATGTTCATTTATGCCTGGGTGACCTGTGGCTGGCAAGCTGCAGATCTACTATGCATGTCATCACTTGAGGCGTTTATCTCCACCTCTGATGTCTAAACCTATGGTCTCTGTTCTGCACATTGACTGCCATCCCAGATAATGCCTGATCATAGCCTGACCAAGCTATTGTCCTCGTGGTGTAGTGGTCCCCTTACAAGCAAAAGGTCCCTGGTTTGAGTCTAGGTGGGAGCACAAGCCCCTCTTACTGTACCATGTCCCTCATTTTTTTATTGTGTAGACTATACCAGACGTGTTAAATTCACACTAGGAAAAGAGACATAAAGCAGTTTGACGTGCTTAAATTTTAATCAAAAGAATTTGTCTTTTATAGCTTCACTCTGGTCCATATAAAGCCCTCAAGCAGTCCACAGTCTTTAATACCCTTTAGAAAGTGTAGTCAAGCAAAATGATGCATTCTGATTATGGTCCTGCAAGAGTGGTGTGGTAGGCAGCTCACAGCAGCCTGCTTTCATAAGCTTGACTTTGACAGCTACTGGTGGTATAGGGCGTTCAATAAAACTACAAATCCTGATGTAAAAGTAAAGCAATGAATCTTTAATTTTCTCCTTGCACGTATGCCTACAAGTCTTACCTAGCCTGTTTCAAAAGCCTGAACATCAACTCAACGGTTGTGTAGAAAGTTTCATGAAAAAAAGAAGTATAAGATCTTTGATCATGTAGAATACATGTCCATACAGCCTTACAGCTCTGCCGTGAAACTCGCAGCACATAAAAATGAAGCTTACCTTTACAGCTCCATCACTTTGAGATTGGGCTTAAGGAAACACAGCCTATTGTGCTGTAATTGCATGTCTCTTTTCAGTTCAGTGACTGTCTGAAGCCTCTGTTCCCCATCTATGGCTCTGCATCTTTGGTGCTGTGTGGATTCAAACATCAAAATAATGATCCAAATTATGTTCTTTGAAAGCAGAAATTGTCTCATGGCTAATGGACACACGGGCTTCTCTTTGCTCTCGTTAACGGCGTAGGCTACTCAGTCTCCTACCGCAGCCGAAATTGTCTGCTGGCAGCATCGACCTTTCTGTTCTGTTCTGTCAGCTGGCTTGTTAACTTGCAGGCGCTACGGACGTGCACCTGTCTGTTTAGTCGGAGGGTTTTGGGTCTACAGCTTGGTGGGCCAAAATTCTTATGAACCTGTTGAAATTTGTGATTCACCAGATTTGACCCACGGGCTTTGATCTTGTCTCATGTGGCCTATACATACAGCAGCACTTTGAACGTGATCTTTTCCACTGTAACTCAGCAGTCCACAGGGGAAAATTTCCCTCATGTTTTCTAGTGCCAAAGAAGTCATATCATCCATCTCAGGGCCTTAAATTACCCTTAGAGGCGAGGTTTATTTACTTTTAAAATAATTTAAAAAAGAGTTTTGTTGGCCTCTATTACTGCTGAAACCTATTGACAATCAATTTCTGTATTTATTTGAATTGATTAGAATATTAAATGTTGTTTTGTGGTTTTTTTTTCCCTAATTAAATCTTTATTTGAAAGCTGTGAACCCTTTGTTCTTCCTGCTTCCTTTGAGTCACCCTTAGGTACCCCTGCACAGAAAAAGGCCAGCAGACTGGGCTGATCATTGCAGTGAAAGATGGCAAGCTTCCAGCACCAGCCTCAGACAGCTCAGAAGATGAAGGAAACATTTGAGGAGGAAAATGCTGTTGAGTGCATATACAGTGTTAAGCACAGATCTCTCTGCAAGTATCAAGTGACAGCTGGCACAATCAAGGATTTTATTTTGAAGTATTAAAATGAGGTTTGCTTATATACACTCACCTGCCACTTCATAAGGTATACCTGGTCATCTGTTTCTCAATGAAAACATCTAATCAGGCATTCACTTTACAATTTGATGCATTTAGACATGTAGCCATAGTCAAGATAACCCGCTGAAATTTAAACCAAGAAGCAGAATAGGAAAGAAAGGTGGTTTAAAAACTGTGAATGTGGTGTGGGTATTGTAGCCAGATGGGCTGGTCTGTGGATTTTAGAAACTGCTGCTCTGTTGGAATTTCCCTGTTTAAGTATCTCTAGTGTTTCCAGAGAATGGTCTGAAAAAGGGAAAATTTCCAGTGGATGGGGGCACAGATACCGTGTTGATGCCAGAGGTCAGAGGATAATGGTCAGACTGCTTCAAGGTGACGGGAAGTCAAATGCAAACCAAGGTATGCAAAAGAGCATCTCTGAGTGCAGCAGAAGACCACTCCAGATGCCACTCCTGTCAGCTAGGAACAGGAAAGTCAGGCCGCACTTCACAAAAGATCACCAACACTGGAAAACAGCAGATTGGAAAAACATTTCCTGGCCTGGTGAGTCTTAATTTGGTAGGGTCAGAATTTGGCGTAAACTAAACAAAAGCATGGCTGCAGCATACATGGAATCAGTGGCTCAGGTTGGTGGTGGTGGTGTAATGGTGTGAGGTGATGTTTTCTTGGCACACTTTGGGCCCCTTAGCACCAGCTGAGCACAGCTTGGTCACCACAACTTATTTGATGTCACACCATACGACAAACTCCTCTTCTTTTTTCAGGGGTCGCCACAGCAGATCATCTGCCTCCATCTCACCCTATCCCTTGCATCCTCTTCCCCCACACCAACCCTCTGCATGTCCTCCTTCACTGCATCCATGACCCTTCCCTGTGGTCTTCCTCTTCTCCTCCTGCCTTTCAGCTCCATCTTTAACATCCTTTGTTCGATATATCCACTATCCCTCCTCTGCACATGTCCAAATGTTTACTAGGGGGGAAACCATATTATTACATATGTTTTTTTCAATGTTAATCAGTTGATGAACATCCAGTGAAAATGAACGGGTGGCACAGTGAGCAGCTGATTTTTTCTGCCATTGCTTAAATCCAAACAGCTGAAACACATTCCAGCCAACGCGAGCTCCCTTAAAACTTGCTGAATGCTCTGTGGACATATCTAAATGATCACACTGAAACCTAAACTGAAGAGTATTATTGTCCCTTGGCCTACATCTGAGAAAGCTCAGCTGTCTGTTGCACGTTCAGTTTAAGTGTGAGCTGCCCCTCCAGACACTGGCAGAGCTAGATGAAAGCCTGAAGCTCTTGGAGACTCTTCAAGGAGATTTGGCCAAGCCAGAGGCTCAGATTCTTTTCATCCGCAAGTTTCCCCATCCTCTGCAAATAAATTCCTTGTGCAGCAAATTGTTGAACAAAAACATATATGCATAATAGATTATAGACAATGCTGAATTTTGCCATTTATTCAATCACAGCTGCTGAGAGCAGACACCTTTCTATTTTCTATTACTTACAGAGTGCAAATTAAAATGCCTGTCATACTTTGTGCTGCTGATCATTATAATTGTGCAGGGACGCAGGGGAGGAGATTACTCATTTGCTCTTTGATAAAAAAGAGAGATGTGACCCAGACCAGTAGCAAGAATTTGTCATATAAACATAACATCATTTCACCTTCATGATAATCAGGGACGAGATTTTGAAGGACTTTTCTGCCCCTCTGAAGTGAAGTAATGAAATCTGTGTGGAAACACAGACATCAAAACACATCAGTGGAAATTATTGGTAGGTTAAACTATATTATCATGCTCATCGTGACTTTAGCCCCCCCAAACTTGTGTCCCCGCAGGAGCGGGTTGTCTTCATGCCAGGGAATGCAAGAAGTTCAAGAATGGCCTCATCCTCTCCTCTTCTAGAGGAAAATCAAAGGTCATACACTCTCTCACTCCTCACTCTCCTCTTTGCTTTGGGAGGTTGATAAATGAAAGTAAGAGAAGGCTAATGAGAATGCAGGGCTGCCTTTGTTTCAAAAGATATTTCTTTATTTGGCGTTCTGATGGTCACAGAGAGCACATTAGTCCATATTTTCCAGCAATTTCTGATTAAGCCAGTGAATGCTTTGGCACATGACTCACTATTTTAGTTGTCCATTCATTGTTCCTATAAATGTGTGTAAAATTATGCTGGAATGTTTTTTTTTTTTTCCACCTACCTGCACATTATTGTTTGTACACTCACTGGCCACTTCATTAGGTATACCTTGCCAGTACTCAGTTGGATCTCGTTTTGCCATAAGAATTGACTTAATTCTTCTTTTCAATAATTCAACAAGGTGCTGAAAATGTCCCCCAGAGATTTTGGTCCATATTGACATGATAGCATCACACAGCTGCTGTAGATTCGCCAGCTGTACATCCAAGATGCAAATTTCCCCTTCCATCCCATCCCAAAGGTGCTCTGTTGGATTGAGATCTGGTGACTGTGGAAGCCATTTGAGTACAGCGAACTCATTATCACTTTCAAGAAACCAGTTTAAGATGGTTTGAGATTTATGACACGGTGCATTATCCTGCTGGAAGCAGCCATCAGAAGATGGGCTGATGTAGTCCATCTGCTTCGAGGTTTGACGTGTTGTGCATTCAGAGATGTTCTTCTGCATACCTCGGTCACAGCGAGCGGTTATACAAGTTACTGTTGCCTTTCTATCAGCTTAAAACGGTCTGGCTTTTCTCTTCTAACCTCTGGCATCAGCAAGGCATTTTTGCCTGGAGAACTGCCGCACACCTGACATTTTCTCTTTTTAGGAACATTCTCTGCAAATCCTAAAGATGGTAATGCAGGGAAATCCTAACAGCATGGCAGCTTCCGAAATACTCTGACCAGCCCATCTAGCACCAGCGACCACGCCACGATCTAAGTAACTTTGAATGTGGCGGCAGGTCATCCTGACCATGCCTACATACCTACATGCTCAAAGGGATTTGGTTGCTGCCGTGTGATTGGCTGATATGATACTTGTATTAATGAGCAGTTAAACAGAGTGTACTCGTGTCTGCTGTTGTGTTATTTAAGGGGAGGGCACTCCAAACTGAGCTTTATTAGGCTAATTCGTGTTCTCACAAGGACAGCAAAACCTCTGTGAGTGTGTCTGTGTGTGTCCGTGCGCGCACGCGTGTGTGTGTGCGCCCTGGCACAAACATGATCACAGAAATTTTTCTAATCTTTTACGAAGCATGGCTCTTTACGGTGTGTGTAGTCGTGTGTGTGTGTGTGTGTGTGTGTGTTTATGTTTGTATTTGCATGTTCTGTGTCCATCCATCTGTCCCTTCTCCCAGAAGACCAGATGACTCAGCTGGGTGTCTATCTTCCTGTCTGACATGATGCGAGGGCTCAGCCTTGACTAGCCTAGTGGGTGGTCACGTCCCTGCATGGCTGAACAGCAGGCTCAGGCGTCTTTCTCCACCTCCAGCCCTCCACTCCCTTCATTCTCAGTCTTCTGTCCCTCGGTTTTACAGTCTTTTCATCCAACTGTCAGGCAGATTAACAGGGAAAGGCGGAATTAACGAGTATTATACATATGGTGAAATACTTTCAACTTATTTTTAACTGCAGTGTTCCGCATGATACACAATTAATTTCCGCTGCCGTGTTTTTGTAGAGCTGCACTGAACAGCCGTTCCTTTGTACCATATATTTTTATTCCTTTACATGCGGGACATCTTCTTCAACAACATCAGCTCTGAAAGCCAGCATCTTACTGCTGCTCTGGCTGTCTCTCCCACACTCTTTTCCTCTGTCCCTACTGAGCCATTACTGATCTATACGAGGCCTCATCAGAACCAATAGCCTGTATCTAATCTGTTCCTGCTCCTGGTGATTTCTGACTACACGGCTGCTCCCTTCCACAGTATAAGTGACGACTCCGACTGGAAGACACACCGTGACTGATCCCTTGTCCCATCATCATTCCTCCCCCCTCTCCCTGCCTTTTCCTCTGCACTGCTGTAATTTCTCATCTGTTTCTGAGTGCGCTCATCATTCCACCTCTCTCCTTCGCTTCAACCGAGCTTGTTTTTCCACGTTTCCCCTTTGCATCGTCCACGCCTGCTTTCCATACCCTCCTCCCCGCCTTGCTTTGTGAACGGCTGAATGTTTACTTGATGTCAGCCTCATCATCCATTCTGCCTTGGCCTCTGTTGGGAGGATTTGCTCTTCTCTTTCACATTTTATTTGTTCCCCTATTTGCTGTTTCCATTAAAGATGGAATTGAAATCTCCTGTGCCAGCGCACATACACACACACACACAAACACACACACGCATCACACTGCCACACACGGCGACTAACAAAACAACGGCGTGCTGTGCCAAGGCATATGAAAGAGCACAAACCTCTCGTCCTACTTTTGCTTTACCTTCTTCTCATCCTTTCGCTTCACTTCTCACTCTCTCTCTCTCAGCCACCACCTCCTTCTCCTTCCTCTTTAGTTCTTGCAAGTCTGGTGGGAGACAGATCTGTGTTTTGTTTTCATGTTGCTGTATTTTATTTTCTTATTCATCAAAAAAACAACAAAAAGAACCCCAAAACAAAACAATGACTTTTCCCCTTTCTCCATCTGGCAATTTTCAACACATTTAAAACCTCCTTACATGACTTTTTCACATGTTCAGCATCCTTTACTTCTCTGCTCGTTTTGCTCTTTCTAAGCCTTCCCTTTATTGCGGCAAAAACACTACACTTACAAAAAGCACACTTCCTGTCTTTTCCCCCCGCCGCCACTCCTTGACGGCTGCCTCGTCTCCATCCGCGGAGTGACTTCTGAAGCCCCCTCGGACAGGACGTAGGGAGTGTTTGGAGCACTGCAGAGGAAAACAAAGGCCGTCTTCGTCAGGTTAATGAGGCCAGGAGGAAGCTTTGTGCGGAGCTTCATCAGTATTCAGCAGAGGCCTCCGTCTTTCGCTCTCCCAATATTTTCCTAGTCATTTGGGTCAGCCACATTACTATGCCTGTGCGAAGGGCTCTCGCACACACACACACAAACGCAAAAAGAGCGAATTGTCTGACAGTTTAATAGAAATACAGTCTCATCAAATGCTCACCTCCTCATTTTCTCTAATCATTAGCTGTTTCCCTTGCTCTCTTTGTTCCTTTTCCTCACACATTCATTACTTTCACCCCGACCCTCCCGTCTCTGACTCTCTCTGCTACCTTCCCCTCCATCTCTACCCCCCCACATACAGCTCCTTCAATTAAGATAAAGTGACTAATCATATATGAATTACATTAACATCTCTAATAGCTGCGGCAAGTTACTGGTTCTTCATTAGGACCCTACTCATCTCTGTGCATGCCACCCTCCAACAGCAGCAAGAACACCAAAGTGCAAGAACTTGAAGCGAAGTGGCTATGAGCTGCAGGTGCAGGCATTAGAGCTGGGAACGTCTCCACTAAGCAGTGTGTAAACACTGGCTGTAAGTCTAGAATATGAGGAGGCAGGATGAGAGGGAGAGCTGTAAACAGCAAATATTGCATAAATGCTAAGTTAGCTTTGGGGTTCCTGGTTGAGCCGGAGGCCAAGGAGGCTATCGGGGCTCAAAGCAGGTCCCTTTATCTCTCCTCGCCTTCTTTTATACTTTATATTTTACATCTTTTCATTTCCTCGCTCATCCCACCTTCCCTTTCCCCTTTAATGTCATTCTTTTTTCCAATGGAGGGTGAAAAATAAAGGCAAGCTGGCAACTTGAGTCTGGTCCTCACTGCCTTCTAAGACAAAATTCCCAACTTGCAAAAAAACTCGCACAAAAAGCGTGGTGGTTTACGCTAGAATGTGAAGACACAAGCCTTGACTTGCGGTCACAAGGCAGTGTACTCCTAGTGTTGGTCCTATGCCACGATAAATGGGAGAGTTACATCAGGAAGGGCAAAATCTGTGCCAAATTACACGCTGAGATTCGTCCGCTGCGGCGACCCCTTGGGAACACAAAAGGGAGCAGCTGAAAGTACTTTCTTTCTACAGCCTAGTACAAAACATGCTTTTCATCTCTGTGGCAAATGTCCCCCTTTTTTAGTATAACTCACAGATTTCGATCGAATCAAGGCTTAAAGGACTAGTGTGTAAAATTTAAGGTGATCTGTTATCAAAAAATTGAGTCTAACAGACATATGTATGCTTTTCAGAGTGTAACATCATTCCAGGAAAACACTTCTGTTTTTTGTTCATTTATGCCACATTTCTACTGTAGCTCAGAATGAACAAACAGATTTGAATTCTAGGATTTGCATTTCACTTTTACACTGTTTGGATAGTATTCATATCACACCGAGCAGGCATCAGTATAAAAATATATATGAATACAAACGTCTGTTTCTTCTCTTCTGTTTCTTTGGAGGGTTTCCACTCTTTTATCTCCTGGCTCTGGCTGCATTGCCATCTCTGTCTCTCCTCACCTATCCTCTCCCTCTCCCTCCTCCTGACACCTCCATACCTTCACTCCTGCATTCTGCCACCTTGACTCTGCAAACATGGAAAAATACACTAATCTCATTGTCATGCAAAACTCAGTTCAGTTCACTTTTATTTAAATAGTGCCCAGTAAGATAAAGACCCTTCAGTATAAGAGAGAAAATCCCAAAAAAATCAGATGATCCCCTAAGAGCAGGCACTTGGTGACAGTAGGAAGGAAGAACTCCCTTTTAACAGGAAGAGGCCTCCGGTAGAACCAGGGACAGGGAAGGGGCAGCCATCTGCCTCGACTGGTTGGGGGGTGACGGGAAAGAGAAGAAAGAAAGAGAACATGGAGAGACAAAGACAACACAGACTGGGAGAGAGCTGATAAAATTTACAAAGCAGCAGTGGCATATCATGCAGAGAACTGAGAATTGGTGGCTGGAGAAGAAATGCTCGGTGCATCATGGGAAGTCCCCAGCAGCCTAAAGCTTTATTTATAGTTCTGTGGTGAATCTACATACGGTTCTGCAAGGTTTGCCTGTGTATCCCTGCAGTTTGCTGCCAAGGTACCAGCTGAATGATTTGTTGACTTCCTATTGTACTACTTCTACTACTTTCTATAACATTATACATTATTACGGGTATCTGAGAGATGGGTGGTTTTGTCTTGTTCAGCATTCGGTTGTAATACAAGCCTACACGACACTCTAAAAAATCATCTGTTCAATTAGTCCTCTTAGTATATTTTGTATCAAGGCTATAAAATAGCCTAAATTACCGTTGTATTTATTCTCACAGTGAATGATCACTTCCCAGCAAACATTTCGACATTGAATACACGTGACCTGGAGGTTTTTTAGTCAACTTCATGTACCTTCAGCTTCTCCCTTGTATTCTCCAAATGCCCTTCCTGACGCAACCCTCCATGGTGAGAGGGGCTCCCCACCTGGAATCAAACTAGGGACCTTTCGCTTGTGAGGCAAATGTGTAAACCACTTCACCACAGGGACATTTTCGGTCAGTGCCTTGTCATGTTTGAAAAAAAATCATTCCAAAATGAAAGTTGAACCATTATAGGAAGGTGCTCTACACATGGGAGGGATGTAGGTTTTAAACTTTGCCTCCACGTTGTTGTTAGACTTTCTAGCAAGAGAAAATCTATTTGAATTGCTTCTCCTTATCGATTAGAATAAAGTTAAATAAAGAGGAAACTTTCTCAATAGAAAGGAAAAAAAGCTGCAGAGATGTTTCAAGCTCTCAAACTCCACCTTGGTAGCACTTCTCTGTTCTTACTGAGCTATCTCATTTCTTGCTTTAAGTAACAGCATCTTTAGAGGTGATGATTCTAACAGGCTGTCGCATTACGCTCACCACGCAACAAGTGAGACAGAATTTTGATGTGCATAATCATGAACTGTTAAAAGTGTTTTTTAAAATTTTTTTCAAAAGACAGGCTAGGATGGAGAAGTAGTTATGTGGATGTGTGTTCACAGCCGTGCACCAACCAGATTAGTTGTTACCGTTTTAAAAATATAAAGAAAGATACGGTTAATTCCTTTATTGCAATAATCTGATTTACATTTCTTACTCTGTAAGAGCCGGTCTGACCTGACCTCTTTTCTACACTGAAACAACATCAGCGTCCGACTTTCTGCAGCTCAGCTTTTGCAGTCGTACCGTGACCAGTTTTGACCCGGGAGGCGATGTCATGGTTTTTAACCATGTGTGTTGGGTTCTGGTTCCATAAAACTAATATGGCGCTGGTGATAAAGCTGAAGCTGAGACTACTGTCTGTCTGTTTTTTTTTTTTGTTTGTTTGTTTTTTGGTTTTAGAAGCTTATAAAACCTTGGCTGAGGGTTATTTACCCTGTTGGTGTTGTGTTTTACCTCGCTGTAGGTTTTAGGCATTTTTCATCTTTTTTGGTAGCAAATGGAATCGACAAGTGGGCGCCTTCACGCAATACAAAGTCAATGGGGAGCATGACTAGTTTTCCCCTCCGGTGTTGGTGGGCGTTAATTGGTCTCATTGGGCGATGTCACGTTGGCCGTCTCCACCTTTTATATACAGTCAATGCTCTCTCCACCTTTCCCACTATAGGCTACCCTGACTTCCCCAGTTCGTCTATATTCATCACGTTCCATTTCATCCCCTCCTCTTCTTCCAGTTGTTTCTTCACCGAACGCCGGTGATATTTTCTCAGTCCTCTCCCTCTCCCTCTCCTTACACAGCGACAACATTTAAACATCGCACAGATAACCATCTCCACTCACAATGTTCCAGCTCCTCCGCTGTCTAATTATGTCTCGTCTCACATTGAGCACATTGCCACAGAGGTCTCAAATTAACGGATCAGCTTAACGTTGGAATGCGTCACATCATTTGGAGATGATTGTGGATCCGTGCACATGCGGTAGGGGTGTGACTTTCTCAAGATGAGTTCTGAGGATTTGATTTGTCTTTTTTTTTTTTAATGTTTTTAACACATGAAAACCAATTTAAGCTGACTGCCACTTGCTAACTCTTTATGATGCTGTAGGCATTGTATTAGTTATTTTTGCACCCCATCTGTGTTTGTAGTGGGGCTCAGCAGCAAACTGGAGGCTCACAAACAGGAGGAGACTGCAATTCAGCACAGGATTTGCTTCTCCAAAATTGTAAAAAAAACCAAAACAAAAACAAAAGCAAACATAGAGACTCTACAAAAAGTCTGACGCAGCACCAAGCTCATAGTTCAACATAATGCATTGTTATCCTGACGTGACCCGGCCTTAGTTACACCCTGACGTCCAAAAGAACAAGCAGTATTAATCCGCTGAAGCAAACACCCAAGTGGTGCGAGACCAACATGTGTGAATCAGGCAAGACAACTTTTTCTTTTTTTTTTTTTCACCCCCTTGTGCTTTGTTTTTCAGATTTTAAACTTCGACTGAGGGTATAATTAGTGTGAGTGAGCAGATGTCCACTGTGAACAGAGTTCAGTTGTTTTCCTCTTTGTTTGCTTTGTTGAATCTTCATCCAGCTTAACACATTAGCTTCTCCTCTCTGCCAGCTCAAAACTTCCATGACACAGTCTCATTAGATTTTTAACGCTGCAGAATTGTGATCAGTGTTGGTAGATACCAGCCTGACCTTTATGACGAGTGGAGAAGATGCTACAAAGAGGACTGTTTTGGAAAATCTGCGTACTGTACAGCTGGGCAAAGCTGAGGAAATCGCTTTGATTGTCAAAATGTTCCATTATTGGCTGAAATCAAGGCTATAAGTGCATTCAAATCAGAGTTTTCATTTGACATGAAAGTAGTTTCTTTATTGTGACTAAATAAGTAAGAATAGTATACAATTTTTATATTCTAGAGAGCCACTTGTGCCATCCGCTTATTTGACCCGCTGCCTTTAGCGAAATCCTCCCTGTATTATTTTGTTACTCACAATTCAACAGAAGGAATAGAGGAGCTTCCATTCCACCACTTGTTTTGTTCATCAGCTGAAATGCAGCAGAGATGTAAGCTTGTGGCTTGATACAAAATTGATACAAAATATTTGTCGGTTTGAAAGAATAGCTCTGAGTTGTACAAGACTTGAATGCATTGCAGCAGGTATGTTAATAACCATTTTAGCTCATCCAGCCAAAGGACCTGTAAGCTGATGCATTGAGAGGTATGTGGTCATATGTCCATCTGTCCACAGTTCACAAGAATTACTACTCCTCCTCGAGTATTGGTCAGATTGTAGTCAAACTTGTACACGGTGATCATATAATGGGTCTTCAGCCAAACTGTGCTCACTGTCAAGGCCCCAGTTGTCATTTTACTGGCACTTTTCCATTTTCACAAGCATCGCTACTCGTCCTCGAGTATTTGTTAAATTTTAGTGACGCTTGCACACGATGATCACCTAATGGGCCTTCAGTCAAACTGCGCTTACGGTCATGGCCCCAATTGTCTTTTTACCGCCACGTTTCCATTTTCACAAGAATTGCTACTCCTAGGAGTATTGG